>BRZM01002448.1:49567-62831 GCA_033238685.1 Lates japonicus | reverse complement strand
GAGAAGGGTTTTGTGTACATAACATGGGACAGAGAGCCAGACTCTTGTGACTCTCTTGTGACTCTTCCTCCTGTGGGGACTGGAGGAGAGCCTGGCAGAGATCTGTGGGAAAGACTAGAGAGGGTGTTTGACTACACTGAGGCTTTGTGGGCCTGCACAGTCACAGTTATCAGTTACACCAGAAGGTGTTCGCCGTAACTTATTATCTAACCGTAACTGATAGCTCACATTGTCACATTGTTTCATGGGTTGTAGATTGCAAAAGGGTGCATTTTCAAATTATGTTGCACAATTAGCTCTATGCACCTTTAAAAAGCAAACTGATAAATATGACAAAAACTAAAATGAAAAAAAAAAAAACACATGAATGTCACTATAATGCTTTAATGTTAAAAAGTGAGTTTACATCTGTTTTTAATAGGTTTTTGTTTTTTAAGCTAAATGTGGTGTTAATTTGAACGTACAAATCACTCCATACTATCTGAGTCTCATTCACAAGCTGACATGGCTACGCTTGACTGGTTGAAATGAAAGTGTTCCTCTATAGTCCAATCATAGTCAGGGTTAATCACATATATACACCTTTGTAACTATTTGCATGACAGTGTGAGCTAATTGTTGACTTGATTGCTTCAATAACATGATAAGTAATTGCATTAGGACTTTGCATTAGGCATTAGGTGACATTTACTGGGGATAAGATAGAACATTTATTGAGATTGAGATTTGATTGAGATGAAGATTTGCTCATATACTGATGTCTAAGTCAGACTTAAAACATAACTTAACTGCAAGAAAGAAAAGCCTGTATCTCAGTAGTTGTCTGTGGACCAGTACATGCGACGTCACAAATTAAAGGGTTAGTTCTTCAATTAGGAAGGAGTGTTGCATTTTTAAGTATTAACTAAACTGTCAAGCCAACATAACATATTTAATTGCTACATTGTTTCCATTCACCTTTAAGTTCAGCCACTTGAAACAAAATGAAAAAAGAGAAGCAGAGATCATATCTGTGCTAACAAAACACTACAGACTGGATTCTTGGGAAATAATCCAGATTCTCTGTCTGCTATAGAGAACCACAGATCACAAAGTAGGCCACAACTTGGATTCCATTAAAACTGAAGGGACATGTCCTTTCCTTTACCTATCAGCTGGCCACACTGAAAATCCTCTGCCTCTGTTTCATCAGTGTCATTGGCCTAGTCACGAGAAGGTTGACTTCATGAGATTCACAGTTTATCAGAGCCTTATCAGAGGACTATGTAACTCCACACTCACGTGGCACTGTTCCCATTTTCAGTGGAAGGGGTGAGGGGTAGGGAGGTTGACGATAGCAACAAAACTTCCAGTCCTGTCCAGTTAAATGACTGACAGGCACCGTTTTGATGCACTAATTACTGCATTTACCACATTGGGAACAGTCTGAGAATGAAGTGCAATAGAAGTGAGGGGATATTAGTCAAATAAGTCAGTATAATGAATTAAATATTTTCCACTACTTTAACTTTGTGGTGCCAGATCTATGCCTATTAAGAAATCAACAAATAGCTGTTAAGGCCATCCCTTACATTTCCTTTAAAAGTAAATTATCATGTGGAAAATTTTCAAAGTTTCTTAACACTGCAGTGCTGTTCTTCTGAATTCTTGATGTCAAGACTGAAACCTCCTGCTTGCCTCCATCTCTGTCGACACAGCAGTACCAGCCACGTGTTACTGCTAGGCCCAGATACCTAAAATATTCATAGTGTCCTTGTCAGAACACATTTATGCAGCCTCACTGAACAGATCTCTGTAGAATAAAGGAATGAGGGGGGCGCCAGAATCTACAACATGACTCAGCTAAATGAAGGCTGCCTCCTTTGTGATGGAATTAGTTGAAGGCAACACTCACCCACACATGTTTTTTTTTCTTCTTTTGTAGTTGATTCAATATTTAATAATAGCAAGTCAGGGATGAAGCACATCAGCCAGCAAGACTTAGATCTTTCATAGAAGATGATGTTCGCCCTGCATGTAACATCTGTTTGTTTTGTTTTTTTTTTTTACTGTCACGTGTGTGTGACAAAATGCACCCATGCAAATACTGAACATGAGGCATGGTGTACTGATGCAGAAGAGAAAAATGCATTTGTATACCTTCATGCAAAGGTGTATATTATGCCTTGTTTTTGTTTGTGCTCACTTTTTTTATGTAGCATTGGCAGCACTGATGCAGCAGTTGCTTGTGCACATTTTAGGACTTATGAATTTCAAATACTCACGACAGGCCACACTACCTGTAATAATGAGGGGAGCATTCGAGTACAGTAAGATGATGCTGTCTTTCAAACATTTATTCTGTTCATGACCCCAAAATGATCTCTCACTCCAAATTTTGCAGTCCCTCTGCAAGATTTTCAAGTTCTGTATTCAGGATATGAATGAATGAACACAATAAAGTGATTCTGATTCAGCAGCTGCACTACAAATAATATATTTTTGGACCTATTATCTCATGTGAAATTTATATTGTTCAAATCATTTTGAAACAAATGCAGGTGTATTCCTGCTTTGTAGATGTGGTGTTGTTAGATTACATTACATGAGTATTTTAAGGTGTTCATAGTATTTTGTCCAGTCCAGTATAATGTACACTTACAGCAATTCAAAGTATTATAGTGTAATGTAGTATTATATATCACATGCCTATTATGTCCATTTTCTGTATCTGCCTGTAGAATTAATCCTACTAAAGGAATATAGCAATATCACACTGGACACCAATTTTTATTTGTCAGTTTCTCCTATTTCTTTTATGGTCCCGATCCAACTCTTAAAAACACCTTGTTAAGAAACTAATAAGTCAGGCTGTATCAGCTGGCTGCACTCCACCGGCTGTAATCACCACGTCTGAGGCTCTAGACACTGTGCTGAGGAGATGGACTGAATGCTTGCCAAGGAATCCTCATTCACCTCTGCAGAGAGTCAGGAGAGAGCTGACGTCAGACAGCCCAATGGAGCTTTTGCAAAGACAAAACTTACAATGAGTTGTGGAAGAAGCCTTGAGGTAAAGAAAGCTGTGCTAATTTAGGGTTTGTGCACAGCAATTTCTGAATTTAATTCTTAGTATACCAGCTGCAGGTTTTTGCATTTACATTTTTCATAAGCATGTGTTTGGCAGTCACATAGTGTTAAACAGAGACTCATCAGTGATGTATGAACTTCACATTTTTTTTAATTGAAAACATCTTGACCTTAAAGCTGCTTAGTTCCCAGCACTATGTGGGTGTGTAGAGGTCCTTGCATAGTCCAAGCACACATAGACACAGCTACATAAACCAAATAGAGGTGAAATATGATGCAGCTGTCCATACTTGGCAACCGGCCGTTCATTTCTTGACCATGAGCCAGCAGTAACATCTTTCACCTTGTCAGGAATGTCACCCCCGCATGGATGAGGCACAATGTGTCGTGGAAATAATTCCAGCACAAGAGCATTTAGCCACAGCCTTAAAAGCACGCTGACCATTGTGTCGAAAACCACAGTGATAAGGACCAAAGCCAGGGGTCCAGTCAACACAGATTAGGTTTATCAACACAAAGTAATCTCTTCCTAACAGCTCTTGTGCTGGAATTATTTCCACGACACATTGTGCCTCATCCATGCGGGGGTGACATTCCTGACAAGGTGAAAGATGTTACTGCTGGCTCATGGTCAAGAAAATGAACGGCCGGTTGCCAAGTATGGACAGCTGCATCATATTTCACCTCTATTTGGTTTATGTAGCTGTGTCTATGTGTGCTTGGACTATGCAAGGACCTCTACACACCCACATAGTGCTGGGAACTAAGCAGCTTTAAGGTCAAGATGTTTTCAATTAAAAAAAATGTGAAGTTCATACATCACTGATGAGTCTCTGTTTAACACTATGTGACTGCCAAACACATGCTTATGAAAAATGTAAATGCAAAAACCTGCAGCTGGTATACTAAGAATTAAATTCAGAAATTGCTGTGCACAAACCCTAAATTAGCACAGCTTTCTTTACCTCAAGGCTTCTTCCACAACTCATTGTAAGTTTTGTCTTTGCAAAAGCTCCATTGGGCTGTCTGACGTCAGCTCTCTCCTGACTCTCTGCAGAGGTGAATGAGGATTCCTTGGCAAGCATTCAGTCCATCTCCTCAGCACAGTGTCTAGAGCCTCAGACGTGGTGATTACAGCCGGTGGAGTGCAGCCAGCTGATACAGCCTGACTTATTAGTTTCTTAACAAGGTGTTTTTAAGAGTTGGATCGGGACCATAAAAGAAATAGGAGAAACTGACAAATAAAAATTGGTGTCCAGTGTGATATTGCTATATTCCTTTAGTAGGATTAATTCTACAGGCAGATACAGAAAATGGACATAATAGGCATGTGATATATAATACTACATTACACTATAATACTTTGAATTGCTGTAAGTGTACATTATACTGGACTGGACAAAATACTATGAACACCTTAAAATACTCATGTAATGTAATCTAACAACACCACATCTACAAAGCAGGAATACACCTGCATTTGTTTCAAAATGATTTGAACAATATAAATTTCACATGAGATAATAGGTCCAAAAATATATTATTTGTAGTGCAGCTGCTGAATCAGAATCACTTTATTGTGTTCATTCATTCATATCCTGAATACAGAACTTGAAAATCTTGCAGAGGGACTGCAAAATTTGGAGTGAGAGATCATTTTGGGGTCATGAACAGAATAAATGTTTGAAAGACAGCATCATCTTACTGTACTCGAATGCTCCCCTCATTATTACAGGTAGTGTGGCCTGTCGTGAGTATTTGAAATTCATAAGTCCTAAAATGTGCACAAGCAACTGCTGCATCAGTGCTGCCAATGCTACATAAAAAAAGTGAGCACAAACAAAAACAAGGCATAATATACACCTTTGCATGAAGGTATACAAATGCATTTTTCTCTTCTGCATCAGTACACCATGCCTCATGTTCAGTATTTGCATGGGTGCATTTTGTCACACACACGTGACAGTAAAAAAAAAAAACAAAACAAACAGATGTTACATGCAGGGCGAACATCATCTTCTATGAAAGATCTAAGTCTTGCTGGCTGATGTGCTTCATCCCTGACTTGCTATTATTAAATATTGAATCAACTACAAAAGAAGAAAAAAAAACATGTGTGGGTGAGTGTTGCCTTCAACTAATTCCATCACAAAGGAGGCAGCCTTCATTTAGCTGAGTCATGTTGTAGATTCTGGCGCCCCCCTCATTCCTTTATTCTACAGAGATCTGTTCAGTGAGGCTGCATAAATGTGTTCTGACAAGGACACTATGAATATTTTAGGTATCTGGGCCTAGCAGTAACACGTGGCTGGTACTGCTGTGTCGACAGAGATGGAGGCAAGCAGGAGGTTTCAGTCTTGACATCAAGAATTCAGAAGAACAGCACTGCAGTGTTAAGAAACTTTGAAAATTTTCCACATGATAATTTACTTTTAAAGGAAATGTAAGGGATGGCCTTAACAGCTATTTGTTGATTTCTTAATAGGCATAGATCTGGCACCACAAAGTTAAAGTAGTGGAAAATATTTAATTCATTATACTGACTTATTTGACTAATATCCCCTCACTTCTATTGCACTTCATTCTCAGACTGTTCCCAATGTGGTAAATGCAGTAATTAGTGCATCAAAACGGTGCCTGTCAGTCATTTAACTGGACAGGACTGGAAGTTTTGTTGCTATCGTCAACCTCCCTACCCCTCACCCCTTCCACTGAAAATGGGAACAGTGCCACGTGAGTGTGGAGTTACATAGTCCTCTGATAAGGCTCTGATAAACTGTGAATCTCATGAAGTCAACCTTCTCGTGACTAGGCCAATGACACTGATGAAACAGAGGCAGAGGATTTTCAGTGTGGCCAGCTGATAGGTAAAGGAAAGGACATGTCCCTTCAGTTTTAATGGAATCCAAGTTGTGGCCTACTTTGTGATCTGTGGTTCTCTATAGCAGACAGAGAATCTGGATTATTTCCCAAGAATCCAGTCTGTAGTGTTTTGTTAGCACAGATATGATCTCTGCTTCTCTTTTTTCATTTTGTTTCAAGTGGCTGAACTTAAAGGTGAATGGAAACAATGTAGCAATTAAATATGTTATGTTGGCTTGACAGTTTAGTTAATACTTAAAAATGCAACACTCCTTCCTAATTGAAGAACTAACCCTTTAATTTGTGACGTCGCATGTACTGGTCCACAGACAACTACTGAGATACAGGCTTTTCTTTCTTGCAGTTAAGTTATGTTTTAAGTCTGACTTAGACATCAGTATATGAGCAAATCTTCATCTCAATCAAATCTCAATCTCAATAAATGTTCTATCTTATCCCCAGTAAATGTCACCTAATGCCTAATGCAAAGTCCTAATGCAATTACTTATCATGTTATTGAAGCAATCAAGTCAACAATTAGCTCACACTGTCATGCAAATAGTTACAAAGGTGTATATATGTGATTAACCCTGACTATGATTGGACTATAGAGGAACACTTTCATTTCAACCAGTCAAGCGTAGCCATGTCAGCTTGTGAATGAGACTCAGATAGTATGGAGTGATTTGTACGTTCAAATTAACACCACATTTAGCTTAAAAAACAAAAACCTATTAAAAACAGATGTAAACTCACTTTTTAACATTAAAGCATTATAGTGACATTCATGTGTTTTTTTTTTTTTCATTTTAGTTTTTGTCATATTTATCAGTTTGCTTTTTAAAGGTGCATAGAGCTAATTGTGCAACATAATTTGAAAATGCACCCTTTTGCAATCTACAACCCATGAAACAATGTGACAATGTGAGCTATCAGTTACGGTTAGATAATAAGTTACGGCGAACACCTTCTGGTGTAACTGATAACTGTGACTGTGCAGGCCCACAAAGCCTCAGTGTAGTCAAACACCCTCTCTAGTCTTTCCCGGATCTCTGTAGGCTCCTCCAGTCCCCACAGGAGGAAGAGTCACAAGAGAGTCTCAAGAGTCTGGCTCTCTGTCCCATGTTATGTACACAAAACCCTTCTCATAGCTCAGTGTGGTACTAGGGGCTCTCACTTTTCAAACCTTCCACCCTCCTGTGGTCTGTCCTGCGCGTAGGAAGTGGGTCAGATGAGTGAGAATAGAACACATGAGCATACATAGGCTCAGTTTTGTTGGAATCAGACTTGATTAGCTGTGAACACAGCTGCCATCTTGTTGCATTGATCTCCCTGGAGGACACACTGTCTTCTAGTTAATATACTAGGTGCTCTAATTAAACAACAGTGTGTGTGTGTTTTGATTAAAGCAATGCATTACGCACACTTTTCTCTCTCTGGTCAACCAGAGCCCACCTGTTGATAGATTCAGTTTCTATTTATCTCTCTAACATGGAAGTATTTCTACCCAAAAATCAGTGTTTTACTGTTGACAACATGAAGAATCCAAAGTTGTTGTCACAGTTGATATTTGTTTGCACAGGGATTCCAGAGTAGAAGAAACCAGCCAAGAGTCCCTCTGTAATGCATCTTGAGACACTCGCATGTGACTGTGGCATGTTAGTCTTCAATTGAATTGAGTTTCACAGGTCACACTCTTTGAATGCTACTGCATCATGTATTGATGCCCTCTGAACTCTGTGATATAACAAGACAAGTCTGCTTGAGTTACCTTAAACATGCATGAAGCATGACAACACAGCCAATTATAACAACCAATAGTATCCCTAACAAAATAATATCTAGCTCAGTGTTAAACAAATATGTTTAACTTTAGCAAATCTCTGGAATTAAGACAATTTTAACAATACACAATACACTTAATGCATAAAGCACAACGAGACAGGACAAATGTGTGAGCAAAAGCATGATGGCCACTTTAAATAGCTCAGAAGGTTCTTCTCTCACCTGTTTTTTTCGTTCCAAGAGATTCCAGGTTTGCTCTGGAAATGTCAAGAAGTCAATCAACAAAGCTTTCAGCTCCAAGGCAGCTATTTAAGACAACAGGAGGATCAATAGCTGGGTCACTTCAATGATAAATTACCTTAAAGAATATCATATCAACATCTAATAATTGATTGATCCTGCTGTTGTGAAAGAAATCTGTGTGCAGATGTGAGCAGGAGCGTGTGTGTGTGTGTGTGTGCAAATGATCGGCTGTTACGTAAACGATTATGATGACACATGATCGTTCATACTGTTCACACCGGTGACCTCAGATGGCACCAGTTTAAAAACATGCAAATCTGTAGACTTGCATGTGACACCATGTTTGGTCTCAGATAATTCCAATCACTGGCTGCTCCAATCTGTTTTCTCTGTTCCTCTCTGTCTCTGTCTCTCTCATCTCTCTCTTTTAATCCCTCTGTTTTAGCCTGTGATTCTTCCCTTTTCTCCTTTTGTGAATAAGGCCGGTGCCTGAAGCATTGAAACTTTGTTAGATGTGCATTTCTTTGAAGCACGTAAATAACATCAGTCATCCTTTTTATATCACTAGCCAGTGTTTTAATCTGATGTCGTCTCTCTCATCGAGCTCTCATCCTCTTCCTTGCGAGTGTTAACACAGGATTATCTCAGCTGAACTCATAAAACCTCATACATATTACACAGAGCCAGAAGCAAGCATTGCTGTGATCCAGGGAATTTCACAAGAAATAACATTAAATAAAGAAAAAGCTCAACATCAGTATCAGAGACATCACATGGAAGCCTCGGGTCAATACTGGAGGAGAAAATGCAACATATCATCCAAAAGCACATGTTTACAACCAGACATTAATCCGTGTATATGAATTATTTATAATAAAATCCACATCACAGGACTGCAACTCTCTGTATTCCCATGCGTGGCAGATTCCTCTGGGTGTTGTGTTTACCTCAGGACGAGTAGTGAGGAGCGGAGCAAGGACATAAAAACAGAAATAGAGAGAGACAAATAGAGAGACAAACATGACAGCTCCCCTCTTCTTAAGATGGGACTATTACTCTAATCCAACCTTAAGGCTCTCATCGTCTCTGGGCCTTTTCCCTCTTTGCGTAAACTGTTTTTACAGTTATATTATCTCAGTTTAGTGCGTTATTTGTTGGTTTTGATATATATTAAAAGGTCTGAGCTTTACTGTGATATGCTGAATTGAGCTAGCCACCCAGTCTACCCACTGTTGTTTAATTCCTTTGTGTCTTTCTTAACGAGAATTTAATATCTAGCAGCTTTCCTCGTAATGCACTTCACCCATGGCGACAGTAGGGTGCTGAGAAAGGCTGCTAGATATTAAATTCTCGTTAAGAAAGACACAAAGGAATTAAACAACAGTGGGTAGACTGGGTGGCTAGCTCAATTCAGCATATCACAGTAAAGCTCAGACCTTTTAATATATATCAAAACCAACAAATAACGCACTAAACTGAGATAATATAACTGTAAAAACAGTTTACGCAAAGAGGGAAAAGGCCCAGAGACGATGAGAGCCTTAAGGTTGGATTAGAGTAATAGTCCCATCTTAAGAAGAGGGGAGCTGTCATGTTTGTCTCTCTATTTGTCTCTCTCTATTTCTGTTTTTATGTCCTTGCTCCGCTCCTCACTACTCGTCCTGAGGTAAACACAACACCCAGAGGAATCTGCCACGCATGGGAATACAGAGAGTTGCAGTCCTGTGATGTGGATTTTATTATAAATAATTCATATACACGGATTAATGTCTGGTTGTAAACATGTGCTTTTGGATGATATGTTGCATTTTCTCCTCCAGTATTGACCCGAGGCTTCCATGTGATGTCTCTGATACTGATGTTGAGCTTTTTCTTTATTTAATGTTATTTCTTGTGAAATTCCCTGGATCACAGCAATGCTTGCTTCTGGCTCTGTGTAATATGTATGAGGTTTTATGAGTTCAGCTGAGATAATCCTGTGTTAACACTCGCAAGGAAGAGGATGAGAGCTCGATGAGAGAGACGACATCAGATTAAAACACTGGCTAGTGATATAAAAAGGATGACTGATGTTATTTACGTGCTTCAAAGAAATGCACATCTAACAAAGTTTCAATGCTTCAGGCACCGGCCTTATTCACAAAAGAAGAAAAGGGAAGAATCACAGGCTAAAACAGAGGGATTAAAAGAGAGAGATGAGAGAGACAGAGACAGAGAGGAACAGAGAAAACAGATTGGAGCAGCCAGTGATTGGAATTATCTGAGACCAAACATGGTGTCACATGCAAGTCTACAGATTTGCATGTTTTTAAACTGGTGCCATCTGAGGTCACCGGTGTGAACAGTATGAACGATCATGTGTCATCATAATCGTTTACGTAACAGCCGATCATTTGCACACACACACACACACACGCTCCTGCTCACATCTGCACACAGATTTCTTTCACAACAGCAGGATCAATCAATTATTAGATGTTGATATGATATTCTTTAAGGTAATTTATCATTGAAGTGACCCAGCTATTGATCCTCCTGTTGTCTTAAATAGCTGCCTTGGAGCTGAAAGCTTTGTTGATTGACTTCTTGACATTTCCAGAGCAAACCTGGAATCTCTTGGAACGAAAAAAACAGGTGAGAGAAGAACCTTCTGAGCTATTTAAAGTGGCCATCATGCTTTTGCTCACACATTTGTCCTGTCTCGTTGTGCTTTATGCATTAAGTGTATTGTGTATTGTTAAAATTGTCTTAATTCCAGAGATTTGCTAAAGTTAAACATATTTGTTTAACACTGAGCTAGATATTATTTTGTTAGGGATACTATTGGTTGTTATAATTGGCTGTGTTGTCATGCTTCATGCATGTTTAAGGTAACTCAAGCAGACTTGTCTTGTTATATCACAGAGTTCAGAGGGCATCAATACATGATGCAGTAGCATTCAAAGAGTGTGACCTGTGAAACTCAATTCAATTGAAGACTAACATGCCACAGTCACATGCGAGTGTCTCAAGATGCATTACAGAGGGACTCTTGGCTGGTTTCTTCTACTCTGGAATCCCTGTGCAAACAAATATCAACTGTGACAACAACTTTGGATTCTTCATGTTGTCAACAGTAAAACACTGATTTTTGGGTAGAAATACTTCCATGTTAGAGAGATAAATAGAAACTGAATCTATCAACAGGTGGGCTCTGGTTGACCAGAGAGAGAAAAGTGTGCGTAATGCATTGCTTTAATCAAAACACACACACACTGTTGTTTAATTAGAGCACCTAGTATATTAACTAGAAGACAGTGTGTCCTCCAGGGAGATCAATGCAACAAGATGGCAGCTGTGTTCACAGCTAATCAAGTCTGATTCCAACAAAACTGAGCCTATGTATGCTCATGTGTTCTATTCTCACTCATCTGACCCACTTCCTACGCGCAGGACAGACCACAGGGTGGAAGGTTTGAAAGTGAGCCCCCTGTGCACTGGCACGTGGCACATAACATGGGACGAAACCCGAACTCTTGTGACTCTCTGTGACTCTTCCTCCTGTGGGGACTGGAGAGAGCCTGGCAGAGATCTGTGGGAAGACTAGAGGTGTTTGACTACACTGAGCTGGAGGCCCTGCACAGTCACAGTTATCAGTTACACAGAAGGTGTTCGCCATAACTTATTATCTAACCATGTGATAGCTCACATTGTCACATTGTTTCATGGGTTATGGTGCAAAGGGTGCATTTTCAAATTATGTTGCTGGTGGCTCTATGCACCTTTAAAAGCAAACTGATAAATATGACAAAAACTAAAATAAAGAAAAAAAAAAACACATGAATGTCACTATAATGCTTTAATGCTTTAATGTTAAAAACAAAGAGTTCCATCTTGTTTTTTTTAATAGGTTTTTGTTTTTAAGCTAAATGTGGTGTTAATTTGAACGTACAAATCCTCCATACTATCTGAGTCTCATTCACAAGCTGACATGGCTGCAGCTTGACTGGTTGAAATAGAAAGTGTTCCTCTATGGTCAATCATAGTCAGGGTTAATCATATATGCACCTTTGTAACTGTTGCATGACAGTATGAGCCCAATTGTTGACATGATTAACTTCAATAACATGATAAGTAATTGCATTGGACTTTGCATTAGGCATTAGGTGACATTTACTGGGGATAAGATAGAACGTTATTGAGATTGGTTGATTGAGATGAAGATTTGCTCATATACTGATGTCTAAGTCAGACTTAACATAACTTAACTGCAAAGAAAAGAAAAGCCTGTATCTCAGTAGTTGTCATGGACCAGTACGCTGCGACGTCTAGAATTAAAGGTTAGTTCTTCAATTAGGAAGGAGTGTTGCATTTTTAGTATTAACTAAACTGTCAAGCCAGCATAACGCATATTTAATTGCTACATTGTTTCATTCACCTTTAAGTTCCAGCCACCGAAACAAATGAAAAAGAGAAGCCAAGAGATCATATCTGTGCTAACAAAACCTACAGACTGGATTCTTGGGGAAATAATCAGATTCTCTGTCTGCTATGAGGCCACAGATCGTGAGGCCACAACTTGGTTCCATTAAGGCTGAGAGGGCATCAGCCAATAATCTACTGCCTCTATTTCATCAGTGTCATTAACCTGGTCTGGAGGTGACTTCATGGTCTGGTTATCGAAACCTGTCGAGACTATCTTTGCTCCACACTCACATAACACTGTTCCCGATAAAGTGGAAGGAGCGAGGGAGGTTGTTTGACAACAAACTCGGTCTGTCGGTTGGTGAGCGCCGCACCGTGCGCTGATACTACCGTTGAACGATGAATGGTGCGGCTGAAAGTGAGGGGATGAATGGTCAAAATGAAGTCGGTGTAAATGTTTCATAACGGTGATTGTGGATGTGCCTGGTGGGGAGATCGACGGAAAGTGGCTGTTGAACCGTCGCCATTCAGCTGGTGAGTTGTCGTGTGGAGGCTTTTCGAGGTTCTTGGCTGCCGGTGCTGTTCTGGTTGTGATGTCAGGACGGGAGCCTCCTGCCTCATCTGGGCACAGCAGTGCCGGCCACGTGTTTGCTGGGCCCAGATGCCCAAAATATTCATGGTGTCGTGTCGGGGCTGCGTTTATGCGGCCTCGCTGAACAGATCTTCTGTGGAATAAGGGCGAGGGGCTGAAGATCTGACGTTTCAGCTAGTGAGGCTGCCTCGCTGTGATGGAATCGGACCCGAGGCACCTCCTCTCTTTTCTGCTTTTATGATTGATTCAATATTATGTATTGAAGTCGAGGGATGTGGGCTAGATCTTTCATGAAGATGAATAACTCTGGCG
>BRZM01002447.1:6077-83803 GCA_033238685.1 Lates japonicus | reverse complement strand
TCTTTATTGCTGTCTTGCTGTCTTTTGTTTATGATATATGGCAGGAATACTCATCCCCTCCTTCCCCTAACCCCTGAATCAAATGCCATGGCTTGACCAGCTGCTCTTTCAAAGGACTGGAGAAGACGACTTGCAATATGGTGTCACTCACCAATGTCTTTTTTCTCCCCATAATAAATAATGAGGCATTCAAACATGTCAAAGGGTAATGTTAGGCTCTCATGCCACCATCACTTTGAACTTGACATTCACAGTGTTTGGGACTTCAAACCATCTGTTTTAGAAGATTTGTCATCGTTCTTCACTGTGAACCTCCACCATCAACATCCAGTCTCCACACCAAACCATGTAAGACTCCACACCACTTCTGAAGGTTGCAGAGAACCTATCCTGATTTCCCATATCTTCTCCCTCAGTGTGCCATTGGAAAACATTGTGCATGACTTTGAGTCTAAAAGTGATCCCTCATAGGTAGTGCTCCCCAACACTGTGTGTCAGGTTTGGACTGCAGATGGATGCTGATCTGTTCACCACAGCAGGACAGCTGATTGTCCACTGTGGTTTTCTCTGGTAATTACAGTTCCTCCCTTTAGGTGGATGTGTTTGGGGCCCCTGATATGTATACTAGGGACATGGATGACTCTGTGCTGCTGACATGACCCCGTCAGTCCCTCAATATTGGAGGGGGGTTTGAATAGGCAAAGAGCACAATGCTTAGTCCAAGACAAGACAAGGCTCTCATGACTCTGAGATGCTGCACACAGACTGCACATGCCTTTTGTGGTTAAAAACACTTAATTTCACTTTAGGTCAACAAAATGCAGCAAAACATTTGAACGATATGCCATACATTTTTACTAAAAGTCACTTTGGGATAGAGTTTGGCCAGAGATGAGATTAATTTTTGTGATTAAGCTAATGTCCTTTTAAAGAGGTGCTATGTTATTTAATCCACATGCGTGTAGATGGAGGTGCTCTGAGGTAAAGGAGTGTGTACGTGTTGCGCATGATACAAATACCAAAGGTCTTGTCCTGAGGTAAAGCGAGGTGGCCAGATCAGAGATGAACAAAGTAGACGTGTCCAATTACACCTTCTTAGTTCTTGTTTCTCTTGTTTCTCTCTCTCTCTCTCTCTCTCTCTCTCTCCAAATCTCTTTTTGGTCTCAACTTGCACTTTTCTCCTCTTTTCAATGATATCACACACTCTCCTCCATCTGTCTGCATCTTGAGACGACTTTGTCATCATGCTTTGCTCTCTCATCTCTCACAGTGTGTTATGGTGAGTTGGTGGTGTGTTTGTCTGCGTGTGTGCTGGAGGCGGCTTATCTATAAATAAGTATATGGGTGGGGGGCATGAGGGTTGGACTCAGTCTAATAGTGCAGAGACAGGTGTCTAGGCTCACATTTCCCCTGGTGAAAGATCAGGCCTGCCACTCTCCCCAAGGCTGCTGTCACAAATGCCCATAAAATGTGCCCACACCAAATGCATGCTGTGCAGCAATGCCTTCTTTGCTGGCATATAACCCACCAATCAGGTCATGGCAACAATGACTTTCCATTCATTCTGGGCCCAAATCGCACTTAAGTTGCTTTAACACCAACGCTTAAGCTATTGCAACACTGTTAACGCCACTAGGCCATTAACAGCCAACAGGTGCTACAAAACATTAACAAGAGCATTCACTGTACTCTCACTTCACCTTCATGACTTGGGGAGGTTTAAGTGCCCTGATGATGTATGAAACATGCACAGAATATCAGACTGAGCTTACATCAATAAACTGAGTTCCAATTAAACTGAAAAAATTTAACTAAACTGTTTTACCTGAACTTGACGGTATAAAAGATTATGTGGCCCTTGCTCGAACAGCTCCTTCCAGCCTCCTTTCTTCTGGGAACTTGTCGAGATCTGCCTGATGTCCACCCCACTCCAGATAGGGTCACTGTAGCTCGCTGGATTGGCCAATATGCACAAACAGGTGCTTATGGAACTGGAGAGACAAAAGTGCATATCAGAGGTGAATAGAGCCAAAATGTCAAATGTCCAGTCGGTATAAATTGTCTCTGCACGCCAAATGCACCATGCACCCAGGACATCTGTCACATTGGGCCCATGTTCCATTGCATCACATTATTGTAATATCTTATCCTATCACCTGTCTCAGGGGTTCCACCTTTTCCCCATGTAATATGCTGTTGTATATATGTGTGTCTGTATGTTTAATACAGTTTATCCTGCAGGATTTCTTTTAGTTGATGTCATAACGGTACCAAAAACTGAAAGATTAAAAAGAATTAAGCTCAAGTATTCAGTCATTTTTTAAAGAGATTTGTGACATCTATTTCTTAAAGGTTTTTCTGTTAAAGGATGTCATTGAATATAAGATGACTGTTCATGTATAGGCTTTGAATCTTGAATCTTAAGTCTTTGAATTACAGCTCATGCTACCTATTAGGTTTATCATCTGTTTTATTTCAAACAGGTTCAGCCAAAGTTCACGCCAAAGTACTTTTCCCTGAGGAAAGATACACAGTGCGGTTTAAATTGTTATATGGAAAAGATTTCTTTATCTAGACGGAAACTGAAACATACACTGTGTTAATCAGCACTCAAGCAGAAGCAACAGTCAAGCAGCTCAAAATCTGAGGAGCAAAACTTTGTGAATAGCGGGAGTTTTGTTCTAATACGCCTGTCAGTAAGACTTCCAGGTGTCCAAGAACTTTGTTGTAGTAGAAAATAAACAAAATAAACTTTTGCGTGGTAAAAAAACCCTTGGATTACAGATGAGTTATTCCAGTCTTGTCTACTCACAGTCTCTGGGTCCTGAGGAAGTTGCTCCAGGGAAGGCAGAAAACTCCAAATATCTGCAGAGCTTAGAGCTGGCAATACTTACCCTGCCAAGGGGGCACCGGAGACATGGACAGCTCCACAGCTTCTACAACCTGCAAACGAGAGGGCAGGAGTGTTGAACGTGGTTTGAGGTGACAAAGTAAACTTGAAATGCAGGATATTGCAGCTATTTCCAGCCAGGGAGCGCCATCATGGAGCCAGGTTGTCAACACTGCTTACTGGCATGACAGCCTTCTGTCAACACAGCTAGGGGAGAAAGAGCACCCACCTGTTATGGGGCCGGACGCTTTGCATGGTGTAATCCCTGCTGGGAGAAGGCTTAATGCTGAGAGACGAGACACGAGAGGGAGAGTCAAGGCTATGCACTGTCTCGGGCCTCACATGACCCCATCTCACATACTAATTGGACTGCCTGACCCCAAAGATGCAGGGGGCAGAATGGTATGCTGAATGTCAGACAGCTGAAGACTTTTCTTTTTATAATTGCACTGATATTTTTTAATTGTTCTGAGATTCATTTCAAATGAAATTTATCTAATGGTTATTAAGTTGATCACATGAAAATGAGACTGATGGATACCGTAGCACGTCAGACAAGAAAGAATGGTTACTTACTCTTCATGGCCCACGGCTGTCTTGAAGTGCCCCGTACAAAACTGTGAAAACAAAAGTTCAAATCCACACCACTCCCACCTTGACACTAATTCACTCAACAATGGTGTTATTGTGTCTATTGTGAGTATTTTATTCAAAACAAAAGCACAGAGTTGAGAGTGAAAGAAAATCGAGCTTAAATATGTCATAAAAGAAAACTAGAATTACCGCCTCGTGGTTGTATGCCTCCGCCAACCACTCAAGTTGCAGTTTACATCCATGTCTGTCCACAGACTATATAATATATATTGTGAAGACTTGAGGGTATTAACTGTATGTTTTAGCAAAATGAAACTTATCTCCATACCATGTATCACTCCAGTGATTAATTTCAGCGAGAAACATGCCGTGTTCACTCACAGACTGTTAGACATTTGTGTGACATTTTGCCACTAGCGAATGAACTTTGGTCCAAGTGAATGTTTGTGCCACATTTGAAGAAGCCCTCACATGCTCCTGAGGTATCACTTTCATGAGAATGGGATGAATAATATGAGAACATAGCTCTGTGGGGCATAAAATCAAAAGCTTTTTAACACAATATTTTATTGAATTTTTAGCTCAAAGGTTAATATATCTTTCCCACATGGAATAAACAGAAACACTGTAAGCATCTCTTTTAAATGACTTGAATTAATCGATCAACTAACCACAGTTGTGTAAAGGGTCAAATCATCTGTGGCCAAACCATAGGTTCATAAATGTAAACAGCCTCAAATCTGTAAAATTTGACAAACTGAATGAACAAAGAGGATAGAAGTCACAAAGATTAAACTAACCAATACCCAGGAATGATTTCCACCATCAGTATACAGGGTGATGGAAATGATTAAAACCACAGACTCTGGATGTGAAGTCAAAGGTTTTGGGTAAATGTTACTGCTACTGCTCAGCCTTTCAAGTTAATTTAAATAATATGGTGGAGGGGATACTGGTTAGGACTCACCCCACCGGTGTGGGATAAGCTGCCTAGACAGTCCCTGGAGAGCCACATCTTGTTCTGGAAAGCTGTGGGTGAGATGATCTGGGCTGAGGACATGGTGGCTTAAGTACCTGCAGGGCCTCCTTGTCTTGGCAGCCTGGTCCCAAGGTAGAGAGGACAGAGAGCGAGAGGAGACAAACAGACAGTTACGCAAAGGAGAGCACTCATCAGACCCATTTAAGTCAGCACCCTACCACCGCAACACAAGCAGAGCCCCAAAAGGGAAATGAAGGGCTGAGGCCAGCTTGCATCATCAGTGAATCCCTGCCAGGCAGAGAGCCGAGAAGGTGACATTACAGCCTAAGGGCCTTAAATAAGAGTTAAGTTTATTGCTTTGCAGGGGCAAGCCAGTGATGACAACTCGCTTCATGGAGGTCATAATAAAGACAAGGCAGGCAACAGGTGATATGTTAATATGCTAATCATAATGGTATCAAAAATTGCAAAATGCTTAACTTTATTGATAAAAGTTTAAAAAATTGTCTTCTTCCTGTGCTATACTGTAAATTGATAATCTTCTGTTTTTGAATCCACTTTTCAGCAGTTTCCCAAACCACAGGATTACAAGCACTTGCCGCCCAGCCCTAATGGGCAAGGCCACAAGGTGCATTCTTCTTCCCAGAACTGGCTAACACAAGGGCATAGCTGAAATACTTGGGGGCAAGCATGTGGTAGGGATCCCAGTTGACTCAAAGACGTATAAAAAAGGCCTGTGACAGGGCCAACCCCAGACCGATGCTGGGCTCTGCCAGCTGAACCCTCATGGCTACTATCCAAGGTGAGGGAGAGTCCTGTTGCCTGCTGTGGACTGGGGGTGGTATGCAAGTGTATGTGATGAGAAATGTAACCGAGAAAGTACTGGGGACAGGATGTGTAAGCTCTCAGCATACCACACAGGAAAACTTTATTGAGGTACTACCAAACATACCTGGAAGGAATAATGTGTGATTAATTTGTTTCGACAATTGTGTCGGTCTATCTTGTTCAGACCAGGCACAGTAAGCCTCAGGCTTCCAGAAATATGTCGCCCATTGAAATGTGTCAGCATTTAAAACCAGCATCAATTAGAGAGTGCAATTAAAATAGCCAATGGTTTGTGCCTTTGTGTTAATGGAATGTGAATACAGTGCAGGGGCCATGGATGGGAAATACCTTTAACAAAACATGAAACTTCATTATGCAAGAAAATAATATAAGGTAATAATGTTTTCAACTTTTCCATTTGCTGCTCAACGGATAAAAATCATGATAATAACCTCAGCCGAATGCTGGCACCGCAGTTTGGATTATGATATAAAACCCTGTATGACCAATCTCAAATAAAATGCAAATATACTAATGAATGGTTCAGCAAGGACTTTCTCTCAGGGTAATATGCACACAGAAAAGCTTGTTACATCTGTGCAGTGATTCAAAGATGTTGACTTGTAATTATTAATTTGATAAAGTTCATATTTAACTCTTCTTTATTTTCTCTTGAACTGATTTGGTAATTCAAAAATTTGTAAAGCATTTAGTGAATGTAAAAAAGCAGATAGAAATTGACTCATCGAAGGCACCTTCTAGCTTCACCTGATCTCTGGCCTCCGCCGGGCTAGAACCTGGATGACTGGATACCTGAAAGACAGATGACAGATGAACAGCAGAGTTAATCATTGCATTTATGGACACATTTTCAAGTAAAATGGGTGGAGTGATGCTGTGGTTAGCACTGTTGCCTCTGGTTGCGCCAGAGGGTCCTGAGTTCAAACTCTTAGCCCTCCAACAGGGGGGTTTAACCCCGTGTTTGCAGGGGTTTCTCCAGGTGTTTCTGCTTCTCCACAGTCTGAAACATGCTGGTGAATTTGCAACTCTACATTCACCAAAGGATGTCAGTGTGAATATTCTGTGAGGTTCCCCAGTGTCACCCAGGATAATTGGGATGAGTTCCAGCCCCCAGTGACCATGCACAGGATGAACAGGTTTAGAGGTGAATACCTGAGCTGATACAAATGAAAACAAAAGGAAGCATACACATAGCTCGATAACATTAAAGTCGATAGAAGAATATGCCTTTTTTATAATATGGGTGAACTACCATAACAGATATTTTCCATATAATCTATAAAGTGAAATCTGCAGAAGCACAAAACATTTTAATTAACAGTTTGGTTTATATATGAAATTAACTTCAATAATTATGAACTGATTTTTAAAGGTAAATATTACTGAACATTACTCCTATCTCATATTTTCCTTTAATAATCTGGATTGAATTATTCAATCAAATCAGCATCTTTCCTACGTGACACAAATCTTTTTCTTTTTTTCTGTTTTCTGTCAGAACCCAGCATTGTATTGAACTTTCATAAGAAGCTGTACTGCATCACAGCAGTCAGTCAGTTTACTTTTAATAGACCAGGTGTCCCTCCTATCTCTCAACCTGTCCCACCATCCATCTCTGATCAATGACTGCCCCCTTTTCCTCCCATCTTACTCATCTTTTCATTCACGCTGACTGACTGCCAGATGACTTAGCAGGGACCCTTTCTCTCCCACATCCATCCTGCCCATACATCAGTCGTTCCATATCAGATACGTAGTGAGGATAGGACTTCCAAATCCCTTACCCGTCCCACCTCAGTCTCAATCCAGTCTTATATTCCCAGCTTCTTTCCTTCTAACAGCACCAGATCCATGAGGTGGTGAAGAAATAACCGACACTTGATCTATAGCATCTGTGCATTGGGCCCTGGCCCTAAATCAATCGTCATGTCAGTCCGCCAAGCAGGGAGTGAGAAGTGTGTGCTGGGGCATCACTCAATAAGGACAGGACTTTATGGAGGGTTTCAAAAATAGGGGCTGATTCATATGGCATTTGCAGAGAACTCACCTCTTCCTGATCGCGTCTTCCTGTCACAGTTTGATATGCGATGCAATCAACTCATTTCGTCCTGTAAAGTCCAGAAAACACAATTTTAGTTTTGATAGAAATTATACGGGGGTTAACAGCTGGACAATAAAACCACTGTAAAACACTTCAAACTCAACATCATTTAAATTAGTTTGACATTTAATTTTTTATTGCATGGATTTCCGTTTCAAATTTGATAGGAACACAATAATACTAATATGTTAAATATTAAGAAAACTCACAACATGTAATACTGTAAGCTCACTTGTCTTATTGTAAGCGTAATATGTTAATATAAAGATAAGTTAAGGAGAGAGTGTGAAGGATTTTTTTAAAAATTTACTTCGATATTCAATTTCACTTTAAAATGTTTTAGTTGACTTACTATTTGTATACTGTTTTTACTGCTTTTACCTGTTTATCCTCTACCTGCCCTAAATCATATAAAAATAAAACTATAAAAAACAAGAAAATGTCTGAGGAGATAAAATGGACAGAGTATTACAGCACCCACATTTGACAAAAAACAGATTAAGTTTTACAGTTTTCTTTAGTTGTTAGGTAATTTTCTTACTGTGTTGTGCATTCATAAAATACACTGTACAGAAAAATAAATCTTCGTCCATGGTGTATTTAAAGTGAAAGTGGGGGTTAATGAGGAGCCACGTTCTGTGGAGGAATTAAAATGTTTACAAAGCTAACACAACTCATCATTGGTGAGCTGCTGGCCGACAGAAAGCATGAGACAGAGGGAATGATCTATATGCACTGTATTTCTGTGCATATTTATATACATAATAGTGCGCTGAGTCATCAGTCACGGTGTAATTAACTAGATTAACTAGCAAAAAATATGTCTGTGTGTGCATATTTGAAAGAGTTTGCATGCATGCGTATAGATGCATGTGAGAAACACACATGTGCCCAAAGCAGAGTCAAGGCTATCAAGTGTGTCAACACTGAAACCTGCAAGTGTAAGTATATCACTAAGTATATACATCTGTCTGTGTGAGGAGCTTGCATCAGTCTTGGGCTGACCCCCTGAGTGCCACTGAGCTTGTATCTACAGTGAGTGTGTGCTGTATACTGCCACTGCTGACAGACCAGGTCACATTGGCGAGCAGGTGGAGACTGCAGCCATGCGATCAGGGCGGACTCAGGACAGACCGCGGCTGGGCCAGTGACCAAAGGGGCCCAGTCTGGGTGAGGCTGCCAGGCAGCTGGTGTGTGTCAATGTTTATGGAATATGCCTTTACGCCCTGGTAAATCTTGGGCTTGTTCCCCCCAACCACAGTCTCAGGTTACAGTGGAGGGAAATGGTCCTCTGGCTTCGCTACCTTCTCAAAAACTAAACCTCTGGTTTAAAGGCTAAAATGGATCTTCTGGGTGCAATTCAGGAATAGGATGTTGGAGAGTTTTTGTTGTGAATGTAGTTTGAGAAGCACTGAATGATTGAGAGTTGTGTACTTCTCTTCATGCAGTGTAATGGACTGTGTAAAAGCTAGTAGCTAATATACAAGGGATATACATTATTAAGACATAATACTGAAATTATTAGTCAATTAATCAATTACTTCATTAATAGACAGTTAATCAGCAACTATTTCCAATAATTATTTAAGTAAATATTGAACAGCTAAACATTTGCTGGCTGCAGCTTTCAAAAACTGAATGTATGCTGTTTTCTGTTTTATGTCATTATTGATTGAATATATTTTAGTTTTGGACTACTGGCTGAACAAAAGCTATAAAGTAATATATAAGTCATATTGTGGACATGAAATAGGCTGAATTTTTGACCTTTGATGGACTAAAAAATTTAACGATGTAATCTCAAACCAATTAATTAAAAATGTATTTTATCAGTAATGGCGGCCATATGTTTGAGATCGGTACATTTACAAAAGTGCGAAGAAAGGGGAGGATACCTACAACACACACAATCATACAAGAGTTTGCTGAAGCTTTTTTACCTCTTAAACACGGTCATTTTCCCTTGGCACCACATCTCCCTGTGAATTAACACACAGATCAGTCACGACACACAACTGGTACAAACCACGTCAGATTTTCCCTCATAGTGATGCTTGGGGTCAGACCTCACAACGCTCCACAAACCAGCTGATCAAGTGACCCCAAGCGGTGAAAAGAGGAAACCTGATGCCCAGCTGAACCCCCCGTAAGAAATTTCATCAGCCAATAAAAGTGATCAGATTTTTTGCTCGAGATACCAAAACACTATGTCTTCAATGCTCTTGTGAATTTGATGGGTACTGTTCCTTGCAGTTTTGCTCCAGACGTTAGTAACTTTTTGGCTTGTTGTGTTTTATTTCTAAATTCTTGCAGAGGTCACTGGTTATGCAAACTGGAAACTTTCAGCCAGAGTCTGCCTTCATAAAGTCTAAACATTTTAAAGCAATAAGGAAACCCTGTGAACCTGAAGAAAATCCATGTGATTGCTGTCATTTCCAGTGTACCAGTAGTTGTGAGATCTGGAAACACAACAACCACAACATGAAGTCAGACAGAGCAAAGAAAAAGCAAGCAGTCAGATGATCAGACAGGATGTGATCGCTAACAGTTTAGTCAGATTGTCTAAACAGTTTTATTCTGAGGTAAAGCTGAAGTGAATGCAGCCAAATCTTGGTAATAAACTCTCAATGCTTGAGAGAACTGTGTGCATCTTTAACTACAGTAAACATGGTAAATTATAAACTGAACCAGAGCATGTCTGTAATCATACAGGATGTTAACAAGTTTGGGTAATCGTTTTACAGTTTAAAGTTAATTTTTTCTCTTCCAAGTTAGTTGAACAATCTCATATATCTAACTACATGTGTTTCTTGCTCTGTCTGACCCTAATGGCCCACACACACGACTAGTAGCAAATGTTTTGGAAAGGTAAACTACATCTTCTAGAATCCTCCAGCCAAAAATGCTACCATCAAGAGCAACCTGCAATATTACGGTGCCACCGTGTGGGAAATCAACTGGATAGATCTACAAACTAGGAACTAGTCTACTGCTCAAAAAGTGGTGCAAATGTGAAAATGTTCACATTAACTACAACAGAGTGATATTATCCATGAATCAGTGATTGAATCAGTGTTGGTTTGGAAAGCAGAAGAGAAAAAAGTGGGTCAATATTAGTCCTTGTAGTTCCAGCCCATGAAACACACACGCACACACACTTATACCTGTTACCCAGCTGTAGAACTGCCTTTGTGTGGAAGCTTTGTGGACTAAACCCCTCTCTCAATTGCTGTCTGCTCCAGTTTATACACACACAATGCACACAGAGATATAGACACAAACTGACACACTCACACACACTTCAGCCCCAGTTGAAGCATTCATTCGTCTCAATCTTGACATTTTCCTTTCAGGGCTCTAACTCCTCAACCCGTTTACTGTTTATCAGGAGGTGCACTTTCAGCTGATGCGATTGTTTGAGCCCTAAATACATATTTCTTTAATTCTAAGGGATTAAGAAGTGTTCCACATTCTCATAATCAAACTCTTGAAAGAACCCGAACAGAGCTTTGTCAAAGTCCTCACAGTATGACCTCAAATGAACGATACGGTGCCTGTATCGTGACTTCACTCACATTACAGCAGCAAGTTCTTCCAGTTCCCAGCAATTTATCTTCTGAAACTTCACTCAGTGTGCAGTAAGATGTATTGTATCAATCCAATAAGGATTTTCAAAGCGGCAGACACAGATGCGTGAGCATGTCTCACAGATGAATAAAAACTTCTCATGGTCGGAAAAGCAGCCTCTCTTTTCATTTGTTGTGAACACTTGGCGACTATGTTATGGATTTGGAGAGCTCTCCTGGGCCTAAGCTGTTGTCAAGCAGTCAACCTGTAAGTACCATGTTAACCACAAGTCAGTACAAGCATAGAAGGACACTGAAATTAGAGTTGCAAAGTTCTTTTTGAGAAAATGTTAACATACATATCTGGCAGGATTGCATAAAATATATCTAGTGTGTATATACATATACATACGATCATATATATACATCTTCTTGGGAATAATGATTTAAAAGGTATTCTACTTATAACAGTACAAATGACTGTTTTATCGACGGTATCCCATTCAAAATTAGCCAGGTATGTATTGCAAGCATTAAACAGCTTCATTAATAGGCTGTCAAAAGCTTTGCTTCATGTTCTTGTATCAGGTACCCTACCACTCCTAGTGTGAGTGCTTGGGGAAGGGCCCATCAAAAATACCCTCCAACACACCCATGAGATCAGAGAGGGGACTCAGTCACACAGCGATGAGATCATGATATCCAATGGGAGCAGCACAGACAGAGAACTTATGCCAGCCAAGGCTGCAGGAAAGTCAGTAGGAACATTATACCATCACCCACTGGTCCACAGTTTGATGTTGTTTATCACACTGCCTGCGGTCACAGACTTGTCTGGGGGGAAATCTGATTCTGGAAAAATTTCTTGAGGCCATGAAAAGTGACCGACCGCAGCAGAAGCAAAGACAAGTGTTCCAGAGTTCAGGGGATACTGCTGGGTTGTGCAACTTACAAAACATTAGATTATGTGAGTTTACAGGGAATATTTCTAGTACGCGTTTGACTCGACTCTTCATTTTTATATGCTATAGGATCTAAGATTGCTCTGATTGACTTATTGCAACATGACTAAGGGGAAAAACGAGTTAGAGCCGTGAATGTATCATAAGAACTGGATATAGTGTCAATGAATTATGGATAACTGATGACAAAAACACCACATTTTATAATGACATCTAAACAGAGGCTGTAATTAATAAGGATCATTCAGATCATGGCCAGTAAGCAACTGATTAACAAGGTCATATTGATGCTGCTGATCCAACATCCTTTCAGGAGGTGGGTTTGCCTACATGGTGAAATGCAAGTTCCAGTCTTAAGACAATCAAAAACATCAAAACTATACATCACATTCACTCCTAGAACAGTTTGCCTTCTTCTCTCGTCCTCCTCAGGCCTGTTTCTGGAGGTCACAGAGAGGTGAATGGGGTTAGTGAAGGCAGCCTGCAGTGTGTTCCTTCCAAAGTCAACCTCTGGGCCTGGTTGGTCGTAAATCTGCCTTTGCCCAATGGGGCTGCGGTCATCACTGGCCTGGTCTGATCTCTCTTTCTCTCTCTCTCTCTCCTTCACAGTGTCCCTCTCTCTCAGCCCAGTGCATTCCTGACATTCCTATAGAGTGACTGGTCCGCACCGGGTCTTGCATCTGCTGCTCCAACATCACCCCACGGGTCCATGTCCTGTTTGTGTCCATACAATAACAGCTCTATGTACAAGAACTTTATTTAGTCTATTTAAAAATTAACCATAACCCTTAAATTATGTTTTACACTATAATTATCATTAAGTTGTAAAATCAGCCATCTCTGCAAAACAACATTTTCCTCATATGTGCTCAGCTGTGTTTAAGTCTATGGCAAAAATATCTTTGTTGTTGTAGTTATACTTAAGTCTGCTAATTATATTCTAATTTTGGTCGTGTGTGCATGTACAGTTGTGTATATACGTCTAACTGTATACTAACAGCCATCTTCTCTGAAGACACATCTGCCAGCCATACGTTTTCCCTCCACAGCACATATGCCCCACTGTGTCTGCTCAGGAAAACAAAGGTCACATTTAGGCTGCAGGAATGTCTTGGCTGGGTGTTATTTCCCCTCTGATAGAAGCTGGATGCAGCCTACTGAGCTCTGAAAAGACCTCTATCCAGCCTCAATACCAGCAACAAGTCAAGGACTACATTAGTAAGCCAGATATGCAGCATCCATGCTGGTCTGGCATTAAAACAGCCACTGAGCATATCTGGTTTAACTCAAAATTTTGACATAAACGTCAACTACAAAATTGTTTTGGTTCATCTTGTTATAACTACCGGTAAGACAGTCTTTTTTATAGAGGACTGAATTGTTTGTACTGAATGATGAAATAATCTGCTGGTTTCTTTCCCAAACTGGATAAAGATTCACTAAAATTAAATCATAAAATAACAACATGGAGATTTACATATATATATATATATATATATATATATATATATATATATATATATATACACATGTGTGAATACAGTAATGTGGAACATGCAATAAGCGCTACCTCATCATGAGGATATGTGGATACACAGTGTGACACAAACAGCAGTCAGAGAGTCAGAGAGGTAGCGATTACAATTACATACTCAACACTAACTAAAGTTTTACTTGATAAAGCCAAAATTTTAACCAGTGTTTTCAAGTGACAAGAATCAAAAAGACTCATCTTTGGTTTGTTCAACTCTAATCTCAGAACGTTTTATTTTACATATAATAAGTACACCAAATGACACAGTTCTTACCAGGAAACCCTTGAGAAATAAGGAAAGTGTGAGCAAATAAATGATGTGTAAAATGACATGTTATTTTCCATCCCTTGTTAACTCAGTTTCTGTGAGTTGGTCTCTTACCATCTCTCACATTTGTCACTAAAAACTTGGACAAACGCCACAGCTTCCCTCTCTGGGTGACTCTCATGTGCAGTCCTGCACTCATCAGCATGGTAACCAGCTGCACTACTGTCGGAGCCAAATCTAAAGTTTGCTCTTGATTTCTGACAAAGTATAGTATTTCTGGCAGAGCAGTAAATTCAACAGATGTCATGTTATATGATAACACAGCCTGCCACAAGTGTCTTTGCAATTACAGAGATGTATGCTGAGGTGGTGTGAGGCTCAATATACTGTATGTTAATCGCATAGACAGATCAACAGATGTCTTATCTGTCTGGATCCTTCTACCTTCCACCATGCTGACCTGAAATGTTGAGATACAGTGACAGTGACAGCTCTGTTACATGCCTGTCACTACTCCCGATGTCTCTTTAGTTACACTGTGAGATACAGAGCAGAGAAGTACATAAAGAAGGACAGTGACAGAGATGGAGGGAGCAGTGTCTAGATTTCCAGAGTTCATTATCAGCAGAGGCTTTCCTCAAAAATTCTCCAGAGGGAAATGTGACCAGTTTTTAATACTTGATGCCACAGACACTGACAGTCATATGTCCTGTGAAAATGTGCTTTAGCACAACAGTGAAGTCCTTCATATACTTTCAGCCAGGTCACCCAGGATTAGCCTAACTTATGTAATGCAGAGGCACACGTCTTCAAGCACAGAACTGAGACATTTACAAAAGGAAACCACAAGACCAAGCCCCAGAGGCTTCTTCAAAGGTCAACAGGTCAAGGTCACTGGTGAATCTCTCACTTTACTGCCAAAGTTTGGACCTGGGTGGGGACTCGCTGTTGCTTTCTGCTGACCTTTACATCACATTCTTAATGAGGATCACTTGAGACGAAAACATATTTGCATTGCCTGACAAAAACCAACAATGGGTTGACATGTTGCACAAGCAAAGCTCAGTGGGAGCATGATTCATTGTGTGGGTATACTTTGTTCTGAACTGACAGAAAAACATGCCACTACTGAGGGAAGCTTTGTTGACTTTATCCACTTCACTAACGCAAGCAATCTCTTTTTTCCCCCCTCAGGAAGTAAGACCCATCAAAATGTGAGAAAAGTGGTCCTCTAACAGATGTGAGGAAATCAAGTGTGACGAAACCAAACAGCTGCATAAAACATGATGTGATGCAAGATTTAATGCGGCTAAATAAAAATGATTCAAAAGACATCATTAAATAAAACAATTACAATTGCAAAAGTGGCACATAAATTAACATGGCAGTTATATGGCAGCAAATAAACAGGGAAGATAGTCATATTTCCAGTACCACATTCTTCCAGTGAGAGCTGTCAGCACATTGGTTTCCACAGCACTACAAGATTGGGACTGTTTTTCCATTATTGCAGCATGAGGCCTTCGGTCAGACCACAGGGCACGTCTCTCGCTGAGAGCCACACAAGGCAGGAAATGTTTTCCTTGGCAGATGCATGTCAAATTACCGCTGGAGCACATAACCGCCACAATATCCGTGACACCGTCTCTAATAAGCGAGCTAATAGGTCTGTTGAGTAATGGTCGAGAGGGCCAGCACTATGCACAGCATTATGGGAAAAAAATGTGGTGAATGTACATGGAATATGGGGTAAAAACATTCCATTCAATTTAGGAATTTACAATGGAGAAGGCGATCCGAACACATTCCTTTTGTTTCGCTGCTCAGAGACTCAATATCATATTGTTTAGCAAAGAATGGCATTCATTCCTCAAAGAGGAATTCAACCTAAAATTCAGAGTATAACCTCTGCCAACGAACATAGGTATTTTTATGGGAGTTTGTTTTCTATGTGTCCATTTTTATCCTGTACAAGGAGACTAAATAACATTTCTATAACTATCAAGTCATCACTTCACCATTTCATGTATGCCTTTAAAGATATTCTCAGCTGATATTTGATTTGGCCACCTGATTTAAGACCACCCATCAACGCTTTAACAACATTAACAACACTAAAGACCTTCAAAGTGGCTTTACATTGATTGTGGTTGCTTGAATGACTTGAGTTGTTGGCCACTTGTGCCCTGAGGGATGGTGATAAAAGGGGAGGACTGTGGAGCTGCAGGGGCTGTAAGGGAGGGCTGTTTAGGGGCAATGGGGGCAATGTAGGCCTTGCATGGGCTCAGTCTTACCTCATTTCTCAAGTCATAAATCTGGATTTGCAGCAAGGCTGTCAGGTTGAACTCAGAGAGCAGCTGGAGGTGAACTGAAAGGCAGAAGGACTGACTGACAGACTGACAGGAGAGAGAAGAGGTTGTTCATAAAGGACAAAGACAGACAGGGAGCCTGAGACAAAGAGATGTGAGGAGGTAAATCACAGAAATAGCAAGAAGCAGGGGTAGGCACAAAGACAGTACCTTTGTCTTTCTCATTCTGAAACACACACATATAAGCACACTGGGGACAGGTGTGAGAGAGGTCTGCGGAGCCCAGAGGCCATGCAAGACACTACTGCCCACCTTGGTGTTTATTTGTCCAACCCCCTCCTTCCCTCCAGGCGCTCAAAGGGTAAACGTCTATTCTGGTTTAGGGTTACAGCCGAGCTGCCTTGAACCCTCAGGCTCCCAAGCGCACATGCCATTCCTAGCGGGCCAACGCGCTCCCTGGCGCGCATCACCTGCCCCTGACCCCCACAGGGAGGAAGGGGCACCTCAGTGCCTGCCTGGCCAAAAAGCCCCCCTCCACCTTTGCCCATCCAGTCCCCTATCCCCGTGACACAGAATGAGCCACCTGCCCCTCTCTCCTCTGCCCCCCACCCTCCCCCCAACTATTATTACAGGCTTTATATGGGTTTAAGTGTTGATCAGAGGATGGCCATGACCTCAATAGGTGGCTAAGCTAGGCTAGGCAGACCTAACAGTTAAAGGAGCTGTCTGGCACAGTGACAAAACAAGGCGATGACAGAGGTTGTCTGATAGCGCCACTACCTCTGTCCAGCCTGTTTTCCACCGACCAGATCCGCTATCAAACAGTCAGTCAGTAGGACACACTATGGCTGAGCCATCTGTTACAAAACATCTTTCAGCAAGATGTCATAGAGGAATGTCACTTCACCTTCCCAACACCTGTTAGGCAATGACATTATCCAAAGAATCACTGAGGAAATACCTGCAGTTAGTTATTATGCTCCTTTACCTCAAATCATTATCAATTGCACAGTAATAAACAAATCTCAGGAGGGCACATAAAGGAATCAATGAGGCAGTAGCCAAATAACATGAACATTGATATCTAGTTAAGCTACAGTTACTGTGGAAATCCCTGCAAAGTTTAGAACAGATAGGGTTAGGGTACTTGAAGCAACAATGCAAAAAGTTGGCAGCTATGCCATTTAATTACAGACAGAGTATTCTTGGTAGGAAGTGAGAACTAAATGTGTTTGTGGTGAGCGATTTGGAAGTAATTTTGGAAATGGTGCTCTCCACTATCACAGCCAGAAATACAATGGGGCAATGGTCAAGCCAAAATGATTCAGAGTATGGTGATGAAAATATACTTGAATGCATTTTTCATCAGTTATTTAAGTTGTCCTGAAGAAGTTGCTGCTTTGATTTTTTGTGAAGACATTTTTCTCTGTCAGTCAATTGTTTTAATTCTCAGCTAAATAACAAAGCTTCTGATATAAGATGAACAAACTCTGCATGAGAAGCATTTTGTGTTACGTATGTGTAGAAGAATGAGTGATTTGAGTGTGACTGCCTGTTTCTGACACATCATGCTGTCATACTGTACATTACAGGACCAAGTGGAGCTGACAGCTGTACAGGAAACAGGAGTGATGTGAAACATAAACACGAGGAGCAGCGGTGAATGGGTGTGGGTGTGGGTGTGTGTGTGTGTGTGGGAGAGAGTATGTGAAACAAATTATCTGACCATATGAAGTACAGTTTACAGGGGGAAGTGTGCAGAAAGGAATCTTTATCTGTTTATTCCCACAACACTGCAGATGTGGATTGCAGTTCATCTAAAAGAAATATTTCACTGCGACTGAATCTTCTGTCATCAACTTGTCATTGACATATCAGTGAAACCTAAAGCACGGAATTCAGTCAGCTTGACAGAGCTATTTTTCACAGCTTTAACAGTACCAGGAGGCCATTTCTAATTATTTAAATTTTAGATTGGTATAGGGGTATATAAGGTAGAAATAATGAAAATGGGTGTGTGCAAGCAAGGAAATTTCTGTATATTGTATTGTATAGTGTGTTTCAATCTTGTCTGCGAGTCACAGTCACTTCCTGACTACCTTGAACTTAAGAAGAATTATCCCCACTCCTGGCCTGTGAGCAGGTCCCTAGGCCTTGTGTTTATCATCTCATTTGAGAAAGAAAGGTAGACAGATGACGATAGAGGTGGGCGTACCGTACATCTTGCCCTCATCAGAGAGGATGATCTTTCTGCGGCCACAGGGAGGGTAGATGGCCAAGGCCTCCTGGAAGCTCTGCTCGATGTCGGGGCTCCACACGCCCTCCGCATCGTTCTCCAGGGGTTTGTCCAGTCCATCCCCCAGCTCCTCACTCCCGCCCCTGGGGGAGGGAGCCGGCACCCACTCCGCAGACGTGGTGGGAGGACAGAAAGGAGGCTACAGAGCAGGGGGTGGAGGGGCAGGGGTTGGGGGAGATGAGGGTGGAAGGAGAAGGAGGAGGCTTCAGGCTGTGAACCTGCTTGTATGAAATCCACAGGTTTGATGATGATGATGATGAGTCTGGATGTGGCAGTACAGTCCTGGGAAAAGAAAAGAGGATGATAAAATTAATGTGGTGCTATGAGAAGTTTCTCAGATCCACAATTATGCAAGGGAAGGATTTCTCAGGTTCCTCTCTCAAGAATTTATATTTTGTGAAGAAAACAAATCCAAACTAAAATTTTTGTTCTATTTTCTGAGAATTTACCAGACATGTAAATGTACTATGTCATTTATACTTTGAATGGTAATAATAACATCAGGTGATATCATGTTCTGGCATACTGATCATCAAAGCTTTCAGATAATACATATTTGACAAAATTACTTACACTGTCTGTGTCTTTAAAAATCATTCAAACATGCAAACTTTACATATAACACTTACAGAGGCAATAAAAGAGAAAAAGCCCACATAAGCATTCAAAAGTAATTAAAAGGGTTGCAACTAACACTCATTTGTCATAATCAATAAATATGTTCATATCTTTTGATATCTTTTAATTAATGAATTATTTGCTTGATAGAATGTCAGGAAATTTCCCCTAACTCAAGGCGTTGTCTTCAAATGGCTAGTAAAGTTAAACAATTAATTGATTAATACAATCTATATTTATATCTAAACAAAACACGACCTGAGATAACTTCTGTTATGATTTGGTGTTATATAAAATTAACTTGCTCTGACATGACTATTTAAACTGTTGCTGATTAAATTTTTTTCCTTTGACTGAACAGTTAATAAACTTATCACATCAGAACTAATCATGGATATGTGGGCTGCTTTAGACAGACACTTTATTTTTATTCACTAAATGTCAGCTTTTCAGGAATGCAGAAAAATGGTATTTAAGACTGTGCAATACATGTTTTGAGTTCATCCAGTGGTACTCAAGGGTTCTAAAACTTACAAACCATGCAATCTTTCATATTACATTAAAAAAGCCACCAAAAACAGACTAACAAGTTTTTCATCCTAAAAATGGTTTGTAAAATAAGTGATACTGAGACCAGCTGACATCACCGCCTAGGTTGGTTAGCACCATAGCTGCTACATTAAGGCAGTCACATGAATCTCATGGCAGACTATGAGATCACATCAGCCCCACAGCTGCTAATCCCGACTTGGAAAAAGCACCTCAGATCATTAATTAGGTTAGTGCCACCATGAAAACAAATAACAAAGTGGCACCTAGTGTTGAGACAACAGCAGAAAAGGAAGGGGGGGGTGCAGGAGGGGCCTTAAGTCAACAAATGAGGAGACACATTAAAGTGGGATCACCATCCTCAGACACACTTAGACACGCATGCCAAGGAGGATCATACCAGGATATTAAGGCCAGGGGGCTTTTTAGGTTGCCCATTTCTGCATCAGCACTACAACTGTCTGTATTATTAAACTTATAGATCCTCCACTGAGATTTTAATCAATGTGTTTGTGTGTTGTTTTGGGTGGGGTGTATTACATTAACCAGCTGACTAATTAAAAGGATTAACTTTACATTCTATTCGCTCTTTGTGACAGAAAAAAAAAACAAACAAAAAAACAATGGGATCGACATGCAAGTGACAGCATGGGAACGTATGACTTGCAAAATGTCTGCCAGCATATTCATATCCTGTTTTCTCTACACACCAATTTGTTTAGGATGTGCACACAGTGCTTATACATTTGGGTGGAGAGTATGAGACAGACGTCAGCTCCACCTCTTCCTCTTGGCGGATGTGAAAGAGAAAAATGGAATCGGACACGGACGGTAGGACACGGTGAAGAAAGAACTCAAACCCGTGAGTCAGTACAAACAGAGCTTTGTGTTTGTCATCAACGGTTTTCCTGCCACCGTGATACTAAGAGACCTCCATGTCCATTTAGGGCAATAAAAAGAAAAGCAGCGACCATTACGTCAGTTAATAATCCCAACCATGAATGTGTGTGTTACGTGTGGAGTACAGGGGTCTTAGTTCTGCAAGGCTACAGTTGGCAGGGGGTCATAGTGATTTGATGACTGAGTCAGTGTGTTGTAAGGCATAAGGCGTAAGACTCTCCAGCCAGTCCAGTCCCCCCCCCTCGCTCTTCCTCTGAGCCCCCTGATGTTCCACAATGCTTCCTGCAAAGCGTCCGGCCAGTCGGCCATTCTCCCCATCTCTCTCTTCTCTCTCTCGTACACTCGCACTCACATAAACACAAGACACACACAGATAAAATAAACTCATGCCCACACAAACAAAACTCTAGCACACTAACAGACAGACCGGACAAACGCAAAGCCACATTCACCAAACATTCTCCATACATGAAAGGTATGACTGATTTGGGTTTTTGAGGCTGATACCAGTGGTGGCAGTATCAAGCTGAAATGATTAGTGTGATTAATGTTTCACTGATTAACAGAAAAAATAATCAACCATTTTAATAATGGAATAATCATTTCAGTTTTCAAGCAATATTGGTGAAAAAAGGCATTTTCCTGGCTCTCAATGAAAATGTCACATTAGAATAAAGCTTAAAAAAAGCTATTTGAAGGTGTCACCCTGGACTCTGGGAACTTCAGAGAACTTCAAATACTATTACTACTACTAAACTAAAAAAAAAAAAAAGAGTTGTTAGTGACAATACATATACACAGCTGGCATTGTTATTTTCAATTAAACAGTCTGCAGACAGCACACAATATGTACAGTGACTAACAGTCTAATCACTGAACTCTGATGTGACCCTAAAGGAAAATTTGAATCAACACCACACACAAGTAAGTGTGACATTGCTCATAATCAACTAGTTAACAGGTCTTCTCATAAGAGGCTGTGAAGGTTTTAGTAACTGCTTGCTTTTAAAGCTTATGTTAAAAATAAAAAAAGCTGGCAGGCTGGCAAATCTTGTCTTAAAACTTATCTGAAACAGAGAGTGTCTTTAAGATCTACTCTGTACATTGATTAGATTATGTTAATAGTACTCTTCTAAAACACAGACAACCACTAAATGACTGAAAGCGCTGAAAAAAATTAAATCAAATGACTAAATCGGGATAAAAGTAAATGAGACAACATTTAGTACCTATTTTCCTCATGATGCTAATTTGTGATTGTTAAATTTATCCAATAAATGATCATCATAAAATGGCAGACATGTCACTGCAATTAGAGCTTCTCACCACAAGCCACAATCTTGATCAGAAACCAGTGAGTGGCTTCACTAAAAACACAACAAAACAAAACTTTCTAAAATCAATCACAAAACATAACTTGTAACAATTTCAATTGTTTGTGTAACTGATTAAACTAAACTGCAACTCCAGCTCAGGGCCACTGTAGGTCACTGTGAGATCTATGGAGGCCATAAACCATTACTGTGCTGCTTGTAGCCTCAGACTGTTCAGGAGGTTAATTAACCTAAGCCATGCCTTAAAAAAAGCCCCCTCCGCATACGCCCCCATTAACCCCCCCTCCGCCCCTCACCCGTCCACCCCGGTCTCCCATCCACCCCCAGCGAGGCCCCTCTTCCCTAGATCCGCTCAACGGGATAATCCCTCAGCTGGTGCTGCGGTCAGGGGGCCACATAACCCCCTGACTGCCCCACGCCCCTGAACACAACTACACACAGACACACTCACAACTGCACACACATACACTGACCAACAGAGACAAACACACTCATGACAACAAATTACGAGGAAAACACACACACACACACACACACTTCAACAAAGACTGGTCCACACATACACATCATACACGAGCCACAGATGCTTTAACACATACTCACAAAATTCACTCAAGCAGGTTCACATGCAACGACACATCAACACAATGTAGCGGTCAAACAAAAAAGCCTTCCCTTCCCTACACACACTGACACACACAAATGCACACCAAAACACAATTAATGCCAATTAATTTCATGTAAGTTCATTAACCAATTAATTGACTAATTACTAAGGCCCTAGTTGGTCAATATTGCTATGAAAAATGTCAGGAAAGTGTTACGGCAAAAAAAAAAAAAAAAAACCCTGCAAAAAAAATTTCTTCTAGAAAGTTTGTTTGTCTCAAAAACTCCAGAAAGCTACAGTACCTACTAACACTCCTGGAGTGTCTGTATGTCTGTCTGAGCATGCATTTGTGTGTATATTTGGTGAGTGTGGGTGTGTCGTGAGCATGTGTGTGTGTACTCAACTGGTCACAATCTCTACTAATCAGGCCGGGAATGTAAAGGCAGGAAACAGGCTGAAAATAAGGTAGCAGTATGGGACCAGGCTATGCAATGGAAAGTTGTAGTGAGAGCCAGTGGAGACAAACGGGTTTGTTTTGTCGGCTTTTTGCTGAGAGGACATGTTCTCTGGCACCAAGTCCAACAGGGCTGTACCAGCGGGAGCCTCCAAGCTCCACTCGTGCACACACACACACACATATGTACACATGCATATATGTGTATACAACACTGTGTGTTTAGCATTTTAGATATTACAGAGTCGTGTTTATATAAACATGCAGAGAGCAAACACTTCCTTTAAACACACATGCACACACAAACACGGCAGCCTAGGGCTACAACTACTGATTATTTTCATTATGGATTAATATGCCAATTATTTTATTAATTAATCAATTGGTCTATAAACTCCTAAAAAATAGCAATTGATGCCCAACAAACTTCCCTAAAGCCCAAGGTGACATGCAAATTGCTAATTTTGCCCAACCAATAGTCCAAAACCCAAAGATAATCAATTCATTATCACATACATCAAAGAAAAGCAGTTAATCCTCACAACTGAATGTCTGGAATTGGGGAAACATTAAACATTTTGCTTGAAAAATTACTTATCTTAATCTAATATAATAGTTATGATAGATGGCACTTAATTTTTGGTCGATTGACTCATCCGTGGATCCTTTTTAGTCCTGTATGACTATCAAGTGATAGAGGCTGATGTCATCATTTCAGGGTTAAAAAAAAATACAAAAAAATCAGATAGCGACAAACTGACTGATACTCCCTTTTTACACAAACAGAACGGAAACATTTTAAGTTATATAAGCTGCAATTTGTATATTTGTGTATTTTTCACCATTATACAATCCCATAGCTCCAACTCCTTATCTAATGACATCCAGAGAGGACAGAGGGTCAAGACTTGGTAGTCAGTAGCTACAGAGTTGGAGCCAAACAGGACAGAGGGTCTATCAGATCAGTCCCAGATAATCCAAACAGAGAGATCCATCAGACTGGCTGGAATCAATAGACAGCACAGTCACACACACTGCACAGAGCTGTGGGTGCAGAGAGCTGGTGGTAGAAAAGGAGAGGGGAGGGGGTGCAGAAAGTCTTTGTTCTATAAGGCTCATATCTGAGGCATTATTCGTTTCTCTCGTGCAAGCGGAGGAGGAATGATCGCTATGTGGGATGAGCACAGCAAAAAAAGAAGAAAAAAAAGAAAAGAAAAATAACTCCTCCGCTATTGAGAGGACCTGTCTCAGGAGCAGCACTTATACAAACACTCTGACTTGCAAACAAGGTTGAAACACACAAAATTTCCTGCTTGCTCCCACACTTCTTTTCATACTTTTTACCTCCTTCTTACTTGTTTTCATTCACCCATAAACACATACATCCTCTAGGCCAGTCATCCACCCACACACACAAACCCCCACGTACAGATGCACAAACGCAACTGCAATTGCCAAACAATAGAACCGTAGGTTCATATTACAATATAATTCATCTGTCTGAGACATTAGTGAACCCAAAGCCTTGAAAACAAGGCCAGGCCTGGAAAAAACCCAAACTCTTCTGCCTGTCAGACACTTCAGAAGGCTTTGACAGGTGTGTTTAACCCCCACCTACAACCCCCCTTGTCACCTGTCACCTGCTCCCATTCCTATTTGCCCTCTGGAAAACACACTCTCAGCTGCCTCACGGAACACCATAACACACACACACACATGCGCGCATACACAACTCAGCGAGCCCTGGCGTTAGCCATCTCAAACCATGAGCGAAAGCATTGCTACTCTTTCGCTGCTTTTCAGCTCTATAGCAACATGGGAAGAATCCATTGAAATATACTGTACAATACAAAGTCTGACACGCTGAAATATAGTATTTACAACACGTACTCCAAAGATGGAATTTTTATTGATTGGAGAAAGCACATTTTATACAGTTGACTATCATGTTCTGCAAGAAATTCAGAGCTGAAATGATTATCCAACTGACAGAGAATTAATGTGTGACAATTTTTAAAGCCATGTAAAGATTCACTGGTTTGCTTCTCAAATGTAAATATTTGCTGGTTTTCTTAGCTCTCTATCATAATAAATATTTCATATCCATATTTCACTATTTTCTGACATTTTATGGAACAAACGTTCAACCATTACTTGAGAAAATAATCACCACATTAATAGTTGCAACCTTACTGTAAGTTATGTTAGAAAGTTAAACATGTTTTGTTCTCCGGCATATCTGAGCTGTCTTTTGTGTGTTTCACAAAACAGGACTATCAGGTTAACCACACCATTCTGAAAATTATGAAATACCTTACTCCGGAATGCTCCTCCATTTTAGAACAATCCTCACAAGATATGTCTGAATCATACATTGAAAAACTATACTAACAACAAGTTTTATTTAAGTATCACCATGGAAATAGCAACATTTTTCTTACAGGTTTGGGATTACGGAGTCTAATACTGCTTTGGAGACACCAGCATGAGCTGTATTAGACTCTGACTCCCCAGATACATGAGGTCTAGAGAGTCAAACATAGCGGTAATAAAATGTATATAGTCTGGTACAAATAAACATTCTGCATTTAATATCTTCATTTAAGTAGAAGTGTGACTGTAATCAACTGAATTTACATAAGTATGAAGTTTAAGTATGTATTATGCCATAGAATGACCGTGTAGTGTTATATCCTATATGCTATTTTATTATAATAACTGAATATGGTTCATGATGTAAGTCACGAGTTTGATGTATTTGGTTGAGTTGTAGCAAATACTAGCTACTCTATACAGTTTGGGTAGTTTAATCTATTGGAATGCATCATATTTGATGTGCTGATCATATGTTTGACATTTGATATCTTAATCTGCAAAATAATGACCTCACAAGCTGTATTTGAAGTACAGTACTTCAGTGGTTTATGCATATTTCAAAAAAAATCTAAGCATTTGTACTGTAGCTATGAACACACTTCTAGTTGTTTGTCCGGGAGGATGCACCAATTTTTGATTACATCCAGCTCTTGCTCTATCAAGTTTGAATGCGCCTTCGTTACATCACTTCAGACAAATGCTGGCTGCTACATTAATGTATTAATAGACTTTAAACTATTAGTAGTAGTGAGCACATGCAAACATGTAGGACATGGTTTTAGAGGATAACAAGCAGCTCAAAATAATTAACAGAGACAAACTGTAATCTAACAGGCCAGAAAACATTTAACAGCAACAGCAGCAGTGGTACTAATACTTTACAATTAGCAACAAGACTAATGATATATTCTTTGAATTAAAACGACAACTGGAACGATCAAAGTACTTCACTTAAGTACAATGTTGATATACTTATACATTCGTATTTCCATTTCCTGCTTTATACTCCACTAGGTTTGAGAGGAAAATGTCACAGTGTTTATTTCACCACATTTATGTGACTGCTATAATACTTTGTGGATTCTTTCTACTTTCTGCATGTTTATACTTTTTTTACTTATGCTTTTAAAGCTGCATTTGGTTATCTGACAACCTTCAGTGTCTAGTTACTTTAAGATATAATAAAAAATTGGAGAAAACACCAGAATCCACTCAACGTTGGCCAGCTACAATATTAAATACTGCTCAGATATGAATGCATCAAAAATAATAACAATTATTATTGCACAATAGCTGCTATATACAGTACATCATAACATACAAAACTCTAACAGAGGCAATTACTGAACAGTGAGTCCTTTAATACCCTCAGTAAGTGTTGCTGATACTGTTTCTCTCCTTGCTTGTAATGGAGTATTTTTCATTGTGGTATTTCTGCTTTTACTTACTAGTAAAGGATAAGAAAACATCTTCCACATCTGCACACGCACGTTTAGTACGCGGTTGAGAGCAGAACATTCATATTTTCACACTGTAGTGTTTCAACTTTTACTAATGCGTCATGAAAACGCAGGTGTTTTAATTATCTAAACGGCAAATTAGCTTAAAACATCATAGACAAAACACTGTACATAGGCCTTGTCCCACCGTTGCTATGCCACAATGTCAAGCCACTTCAGTCTACTCACACTTGTTGACAGGAGAGGGAAAAAAACACCGCTCTGAATTTAACAGGCAGTTAATGAATACACATTTTGAATTATCTCAGTTTCCCGGTGTAAAACTTTGCCCAGACAGACGCTAATGTTTGACTCACAGCTGTAGCGTTATTCCTTCAAAAACAGAAAAAGTTCCGGCTGGAAGCACCCAGGAAGTCAAACCACACGCTCACTACTGGAATTAAAAAAGAGAAAAAAATGTAGGAATTTGAGCGAAGAAATATAAGATATTTGAGGAATGCCGTCTCCGACAGTGGTGAGAATGATTCAGAGACAAAGCGTTGTGAAACACTGACACATCCACAACATTCAACATAACAAAGTTTACACTCTGACACAAGACGCAGTTAAAATCTGAACAGTCAGCACTTGAAACAATTATAAAACACTTGGGAGGAGCCTGGTGAGACTCTGTTAGCAGACAGGCAGGCAGGCAGGTAAAGCAATATTTGAATAGATTTTTTTTCTAAATGAAGAGTGACTTTAAGGTTGTTGTTTTCAATTTTTTCTTTGTTTGTTTTCTGCTGCCTCATCTCCTTCCTTAAACCGTTTGTTTGAGCGAGGAGGAGGCCGGGAATTCAGGGAATTAGCCGTGGTATGACATGGAGCTGGAAAAAGCCAGAGAAAAGACCAAGGGAGAGAAGGAGGGAGGAGGAAGGAGGAAGCAGGCGCGGAGGGAGGGAGGCAGGTCTGACCGGTCAACACATGTTATTGAAAGGGGAGGAGAGGGGAGGAGGAGAATCCGAAAAGGAAAGAAAGCAAAGGAAAGGGTGAGAGGAGGAGGAGGGGCAGTGTTAAGGGAAATCTCATCCAGAATAAAAATACAGCCTGGTCAACAGATTGTGTGACAGTTTCCTGAAAACCTTTAGGAGGAGGACAAACAAACACATGACAAGATTATGAAAATCACTTCTTTATAAACAGACTTTGCTTTTTGTGTATGGCAAGGATGTTGTACTGTACACTAATTAAACCACAGAATTAAAATCATTTTGACCATTTTTGTTTTGTTTTTGTGGGAATGAAAAAAAAACCCTTTAAGCTGAAATTAACAACAAAATCCAACTTTGGCCCAGAGGCTTATTTATTTACAAAATGTCCAAGATTTATTGGGTTCTTAACAAACATCACTTCTCCTTACCTCTTTACTGTATTTATGTGTTTTGAAATCATGTTGTTGTTTATGGATGCTGCATACCAAAGTGTGGTCTGTAAAGTTCATAACTCTCCTCTTGTTGATTGTTATTAAAATCTTTGTTGTGTGTCATGATGGTTACTGGTGGTTTCACTTTTCTTTATTTATACACACACTAACAGATAATGTTTTAATGTTGATATGAAATACGTCAAATTTAATTGCTTAATCCATCCTTGTTGCATCTTGCCAGATGTTTAATAGTTAAAGGTATAATGTAATTTGTAAAAAACAGCATATGAGCTTTTTGAATTTCTTTGAGAATCCACCTGTAACTGTCTTTTTCCTGTCCAGAAATATTCTCCCACATTTCCTGCCTGTATTCTCACATAAGTAGACAAGCGCGATAATACTGTTGGACATAGGCGTATTAAAGTCATTAAAAGTGGGAGGCCTAATTGTCTCAGATGTATTCTGAACTTTGGACTCTCTGAGGGCAACATGTGGGACAACATGAACTGGGTGACAGACTCCTCTGAGTGGGTAATATGGGTATTACATGGTATGGGTTTATTAGCAGAGCCACTTCAAGTGAGGAAACACCATGACATTTTTTTCTATTTCAGTTAGTGTGTGCCCTGCTATAGTTATGATATGACTAATAACATGAACAACTAAACATGAACAAAAAAAATAACACTTGTTTGAGAATGTGATTTACAGCTTGCAATAGTCTATTTCTTAATGACTGCTTTAGCTGTACTCCAAGCAATGTTCGATGATTTAGAAATGTTCTTGTATCCCACATTAGTGCATGACTTGTGCTTCTCCAATCACCTTTTTGCAGAGCTGACTGGAGTGTTGTTTTGCCTTTGTAATTCTTAGGTTTCGCCAAGTACTGACTGCAGCTATGTATGAATACTTATGCAAACATGTGTTTTGCTTTTTTTTTTTTAGTTGCCATTAATTTGTATGTGAAACCATGCCCAGACATTACTTTTATTTTCCCTGTGAGGAAACTTTAGTTGTTACTCCATGAGGAAGGCGGGAACATAGTGCGGACAGCGCCCTGGGCTGGATGATGATTTTACATATCAAAGTCATACACCAATTATATTTCTGCCTCTGATGCAACAGTTTGACCATTCTTTTTTCATGTCTCTTGCAAGTCTTCTAACTCTGTGGAAGTTTCATCCAAGTGTTTCATATGTCACAGTAGCTTATTTCAATAGTTCTATCACAATGGTAAAACAAGAAGGAAACTTACTATTGCTCACCAGAAACAGCAAGCGTTCGTAGTCTGTGCATTATGAAAAATGACAACACATTTGTCTAATTCAAATCACTTTATTAATAAAAAGTTTCATTGCATTCTCAATCAAGTTTAGCAGATCTAGTTGTTTTGTGACACACATTGATACTGATTGACCTAACACATCATTCTTCTATCCATCCTATACTGAAACCCAAGTGAGATCTTCATTGTTTGTTTGTTTTTTCTCTTCTTTACATTTTCCTCAGTCTTCCTTTTGGTGCTTTGTTTCCTTTTTCAATAAACTCATTTACTTAAAACAGTGGTACATATGCCGACAACCCACGAAGTGGTCTACAAACAGTCCAGACTAGACTCTGTTAAATAAAGCCTATTACAAACTACAGGAGATTTCTTTGCACTCATTTGAAGGAAATTTTAAAAGAGATTAAATTTGTCCTAAAAAAGAATATAAATTAACTTAAAAGCCTCCTGTTGTAGAAGAAGTTGTACTATTGCATTTATAGCTTTGATAGGAAATACTTGGAATGCATGAGAAAGTATTGTACAAAACTGGATCTTCAGTGACACTCCTCCTTACAGGTTTATTGATGAAATCAGTGAGCGACAAAGGGAGAACACTGTTCCTAAAAACATTTACACTGCGCATGCTATACAGTATACACTGTAGGGATTTGACTGTAATCTGCAACACATCAAAACCTTGGGAATTGTGAAACTAGACACGTTAGATATTGATTCATCATGTTGGAAGAGTTTTGGTCCAAGCTGAGTAGACCCCTCTAACACTAATGGAATGAAACTGAGATGAAGCTGGGAGCTAAACCTAACTTTCCCAGATTCCCTCCTGTGTTAACAACTGGGAGTCCAGTTCACTTCAAGCGCCTTTTCGTCCCTGCCGTAGACACATCTCATCTCTACGTTCTACCGTTCGAGGAGCATGTTTTCTCCTCTTTTACTTCACCTCTTCATTGATTCTTTTTCTCGTTCTGGGTCAAGTATCATTTCTTGGAAAAGGAATTTCATCTTATTTCCTGAAAAAAGCAACAGATATGAAAAAAATCTTAACTTAAACACAGTTGCAGTTTTTAAAGTCACTTGTTGATTCACTGATTGATTGATTGGTGAAGATGTACATTAAATGATGTGTAGTAAATCTCACACTAAGCCTTGAGGAACTTGTTGAGCTCCCGTTGCTCACGCTCCTGGCAGTGAGTCCAGATACTCTTGTGCTCTCACCTCAGGCAGACCTGGGAAACAAAAACAAGACAGGTATTTCCAAGTAAAATGTTTATAGAGACCCTTACCCTGCAAACAATTCTCGTGTTGATATAAGTAATATTAAGCCTTAGGTTGAGTTGTATGAACTTTGTGGACTTTTGTTAAGGAATGCCCATTACTACACAAGGATCTCATATTCAAGAAGAAAGTAGAGAGAACATAAAACAGCTGTATTAATCACTGAGCTGGCCGCAGTTCCTGCTTATCTTTGGAAACAATAGTTGAAAAAACAATCTCAACTCAAGGTCCATTTACCTTTTATTACCAATTCCACATATTTTTAAAAGATGTTACAAGATACTGAAGAACAAATGAAATATATTAGGATGTCATATGTGCATAGAAGTTCAATCAGTACATCTACTTTAATGGTTATAAACTGCTGTAGCACCACAGCAGGTAATCAAATCAGTACCTCTGAGACCCTGTCTGCGCAGCTCCCTCTCCTGGATGGGCGGTGAACATCTGGGTCTCCATAAACACCTCCAGAAACCTTCTTAAGCTCTTGGAAGTGACCGCTGCGAGCCTCACGCTGAGGGCGAGGAGAGGCAGAGGAAGACCAGGCTGGGCAAGGTGGGGGAGAGACAGACTCATCCTCCCGCTCTGCTCCACCGCCAGAAGAGGGAGTAGTGACCCACCATCTCCACAAAGCCGTGCAAAGGCCTCGATACCACCGTGCTGGTGGCTGGAGTCTGGGAGGGTAGAGGATAGAGAACCAGGCAAGAGAGAAAAGATTTAATCATGATTTTGCTGCTTCTGTCTACTGCGAAGGAAGCCATTATATACCTGAGTAAGGTTGATCAACAATAATAAATCAACATTATCTTGCAGAGGTAGTTCTAATCAAACTTTCTTCTCACGATTTCCAATAATAAATATATCATATACCTTAGTCTTGATTATTTTACTAAAGTGTCTTTATCGAATTTGGTATTTTGCATAAAACATAAATATATTGTATAAATGCATATAAAAGTAGCAGTAATGAGTGCTGAGTCACCGTTGGGCAGATCTCCTTTCTCTGATGATTCCCTCCTCTTGTCCAGCACATGTAACAAAGGCCGCCTGCAGCTTGTGAGGAAGAATAGGTCCTCATCATCCAGCTGTGGAGGCAAAAACACGCAGATGTAAATGCAGTCAACTTGCTCTGACGGTGAATTCATATTGTATTCACAACGTGGTAGAACCACTACAAATGTAATGGGTAAAAGGATGAGCCAACTCCTGTCATGATTGGCGGATTTTCACTGTTGTCTGTGTGTTTCTATGGTTTCTACCTGTCGTAAGGAAGCGGCTGTTGCCGAGTCATTCACAGGACCTGAGGAAGAGCAGTGGGAGGTGATGTCATTTTCCTGGAGCTATTGTTGGGGAGGAAAAGCCGAGTCAAGGGCACCACAGTCAGTATACCTGACGAACAAAAAGAACATCTTACTTCCTCAATAGGCAGCTCTTTGAGTCGAGGCAGAGAGCTGGAGAGGAAACCCACTATAAAGGTGTGGTACAGACGATATCCAACATTGAGAAGGAGCACGGGGATGCGTATGCTGCCAGGTGAAGGGTAAGTAGAGCCACCACTGCGCGGCAACACTGAGACAATGTGCTGCAGTGAGAGAGAGAGAGAGAGAGAGAGAGAGGTTGGTGCTTATATAACAAAAGACATTTTATTTTGGATGAAATTATATGGTGGGAAAACAATCTATCAGAAAAGGAAAAGCCTCTGAAAAATTGCATATGTTGAATACACTTATTATTTTAATATTTTCAGAAAAACTGATGATGCACATTAGTAGAAAAATTCAGTCAAATCCTAAATATCAAGCTTTTTGTTTCTCTTAGTCCACTGTCAATATAGCAGTGGAGTCTTGTATCTTATTATGGACTGTATCTTGCATTTTCATATGCACTACAGGACCTACTGAGACATACATGAAAGAAACGTAGTTTATGTCCCCTAACAATGTCAAATAAAATTCTATAGCTAGTTCTAGTTATATTCAAGTTATAATTTGATTTTACCAAATTGTAAACTCAATGTTATACAAGATTTTTAGAAATATGCAACAAAATTTTTTCAACAAACAAAGCAAATCCCCAAATGACTGGTTCTTGAAACAATGTTATATTTAAGGGCAGGAATACATCTGATCTCTACCACAAGATGGTTATAAAATACTCCCCCAAAAACAGTCCCCCTTACCCATTTCTTAATTTGGAACATTAATGTTGAAAGTTCATTTCTGTTGCTTTAACAAACCCGTTGTTACCCTGAGAGGAATTTCAAAAGCATCTTTTAGGGAGGGTGATGGCAGCTTATAAAAACTATACAACAACAAACACCTCACTTACGCTGTTAAGTTAATCTTTTCCAGCGTGTGTCTGCTAGCATTTAATTCATTAAAATTGATTGACAAGGCCAAGTTTCCACTGACTCGTGACTTGTGATCCTGAGCTTTAGTGAAAAAATGCTTCAACAAACAACAGTGCTTAGGTAAAATAGAAAGATATCCCAAAATAGTTGGGCGGTAAGTAGAGCTCTAGGAACTTCTGGATTGTATTGTATTTATATTGCCTGAACCCTCCGGTGTTTCTTGAACTACATCAGGTTACAATGACTGTTTCCATGAGCCTACAAGTTGAACCAGGTGTACCACAACAACAAAAACCTTTTGACCCCAACCACAGTGATAATGGCTTAAGGTAAAGGTTTTTAAGTGTACTGTGTGGGTATAATTGACGTCACTGTGCACCGTGTTGGTTCTTTCTGGAGTCATGCTCATGAACTCCCTCTGTCTGGCATCCATGACAGTTTTCCAGAGAAGTAGTTGTTCCCCAGAAGCGACTGTATATAACACAACAACAACATTCCTTCCCTCTCACACTTGGTGGGATCTTCTTTTCCTCAGACTGTTTTATCGACTTGAGGTCTTGCTGTCATATCCTTCAAACTCTTTACTCTCTGTCTGAAATTTCAGCATCCTGTACTTCCTTCATAGATCTGATCATAATGGGTCATTAAATGGATAAATTTAGTGCAATAAAGCTCCATCTCTGCCTGTTGAAAGGATAAAATGTGATCTTTGGGTTTGAAAACCATCTGCCATGCCATGTAACAACATGTTATGGAGCTAACCTGGGTTTATCAGCAGTGAAGATGACCCTGCGCTCCAGCAGCAGTAGAGGCAAACACTCGCAGAAGGAGACGTAGACTCAAGGAGGAGAAGAGACATTCAAAGTCCACATGTTCCAGGCGAATCTGATGGCCGACACAACTCTATGACCTGTAGGACAGACAGAAGGTAAGAGGACACAACCAAAGAATAGAACAATGTACATACTGCATGCATACACAGAAAGACACTAATATGATTATTTACATAATTTTGATTTTGTTATATTTAATATGTGGAATTTGCCTTCCAAAGTGCTGTTTTCCACAGTGACAACACCATCCACTTTTTACCTCTGTCCCAGAGCCAGGTAGGAAGTTTTTGACAGTGATGGTCCTTCCTGGAGCAGGGAAAGGCTTCCATGATGCCCCTCATAAAACTGCACCAGAGCGGAGATAGCCCTCCTCTTCTCCACCTCATCCAGGATCTGGAAAGGCAGAGAAAAGAAGGCAGTAATTGAATGCTCACAAATATTTATGAGTACACAGATAGTACGTAGATGGGTTAGATCGTGCAAGTCTTCTATAACCCCAAGCAGAATCCCATCTTAAAAATTTAATTTTTTAATTTATGGTACAATGGAATTAATTTTCTTCCTCTTTCCCTTAATTTAACCAATGAGGTTGAGAAAAGTGATGATGGTACTGGGAATCCTTTGAAATTCAATCCCGCTTTGTGTAGCTGATCTGATACAGAGTGAAACATAGTCGATATATCATCAGCACTGGTACTTCAATGCAGAGGGCTTTTCAGTCTGTTGTTGTCTTCTGTAACAGCAGATGTATACTGGATTTACCCTTCTATGTCCATGTCTGTATCCTTACAAACCCAACATTAGCACTGGCACCGCGTACACTGTACAGATATTCACGTACACAGATCAACATGCGTATAAATCTGAGGCTCATTACAGGCCTTGCCACTGCAGTAACCACATCAGCTGCACTTCACATGTGTCTCTCTCTGTACTGGAGCCAGAACTACAAGGCTCTGTGTAGAAGTCAATGGGGCAGAGGGTGGGTGGAGCTCTGTGGGCACGGTGGTACTGCTCTGTACTTTTTGGTGGGGGAGTGAGGTTGTATATGTGTTGTGTAATTCAAGCAATGTAATTTCACTGGATCCAAGTAATAGATTTGTGCACTTTATACGTTTGTGTTTATGCTTAAGTCACTATCTACCTTGGAGAAGAGGTCGAGCAATAGCCGGCTGTGATGCAGTAGACCTCAAGGAGCCAACCGGCCTTTACCACTGGGCTACGAACAGCCAGAAGGAAAGACAGACCAACTTCAAAACACCAGGTAACCTGCTTTTCTTACCCAAATACAAGCACAGAGATTGAGCCAGTGGAGCAAAGAGCTGCGTTTTACAGAGACTTTAAAGATACATACAAAACAAATCTCAATCATTTTATCATCAAGTCCAAGAAATATGTAGGAAATCAGTACTGACAACAAATAGTGATACAATGAATAAGATAATTTACAATGAAATTATCATCTTAAAATCTAAGCTAATGACCAGGGGCACGGAAGCATTGTTAGTGCATACCAATGTCGCCGACAGTAGCAAACCGCCTGCTTCCATCACTTCACCAGTAAGGGCGAATAGGAAATCTCCTAAAGATATAAAGCAAGAGAAAAAACGAAAATAATTCCAGATATGCTCAAAAACTATTTTAAACTGTAAATGTCACTGGCAGACAAGACTGTTGTGAAACGAAAATTCCCTCTGGCCTGGACTTTTGCAAACAAAAGCCTGACTTTGTACTTGAGAGGAAGACCCTCAGGACACGTTTACTCTCTGAAATAACCATAAAACTACAAAGCTCTACCTGACGGGTATTCATTGACCAGTGACGACCTTCTTGAGCGGAGTACCCAGCCAGTTCATGAGCAAGTGCGGAATTATTGTATTTGGTGCCCGTCAATCGACAGCACCTGGGCTAATTATTAGCATCACATTCAGACACGCCATTATCTCTTCTTGAACAATGCAGATGCTTAGAGCTAGGAGTATTGAGTAATATAATGATATAAATAACATACAAAAAAAGTTACTTTGTAGCAAACTGGGTGCAGACCTTCTTTCATCTTCCACAAGCTACAAGGTCATTTCATTTTTGGGCTTTCAGTTTCCTTCACACTAACAAATGGTTATTATGGGGAAAACAGCTGAGCTATTACACATGACGAAGATGCCTGTGTCCCTGTTTCGTTTCATTTTATGTTCTTAGAGCCGCGGCAGCCGTAAAGGCTGACTGACCTGGGAAGTTGTCGACGGGCGCCCGGTCTGGCATCAAGAAACAGAATTGAGGATGACCTTTAGCTGGTCCTCAGTCTCCCACTTGTGAACTTAAGCTCCTCTCAAACTGGATAAAATAAAGAGGCATGAAAATGAATATGTTTAACAAAATAATGCCATTTAAATCTAAGGCCATGATGTTTACTCCACAGCTCAGATGAGCCATTTGAATCTTTCTACTACATCTTTTCTACTGTATTGTGTTACTGCTTTTAGAATTTTATTTAGTATGATGCTGTTGTTATTCCCCTGTTTGCTGTGTTGTTTTCGCTGACACCTATCAATATTCTAGCTTATATGGGATGGTGTTACTCTTGTCTGTGTAGGAAAGCAGACATCTGTTTAATTCAATGATTTTCCTTCAAGAAAATTTTTTAACATAAAATTTTCAGTGTCTCATTTTGCTTTTACCTTGAGAAAACTGCTGTACGACCTCGGCGAGTATGGAACTCAGCTTTGTCTTGTGAAGTGCAACAACTGCTTAAAATACTCAAGAGTTTCCTGCAACTCCATCAGATCCCTCAGCGTTTCGATACCGCGTTTACCAGCATGGACTGAACTGACACAGCCGCTGGCTGTAGGCGAGGAAGGAGGAAACACATTCATGCTGTGTAAACACATGCACACATATATGCACAGAGGGTCATCCGTGCAGCCACAATGTAAAAGGCGTCTGGTTCATCTGTATATGTTGTGATGTGCATACTCTGATGGAACAATAGAAAGAAGAAAACTGATCAAGTCAGTACACATCCCCTATTGTGATTGTTGTATGAATATTGAAATAACACCAACAAAGTATTATTTATTTTTCTGACTTGTGACTACTGGATGTAATATGTAAGAGTTTATTTTCATTCTCTGCCTTTTAGTTTCTCCTCCGTGTCGCTTTTCAGACTCACTGTTCTCATCTGTCACTACATTAAAGAGAGTGAAAAAGAAAAATCAAGCGTGAGGAGACTGCAAATAATCTGGGAAACTCAGAGCACATGGAATTTGCTCATTGCTTTCAGCCACTACCACACCACCACCCAGTCCTCAGACACAGGTCAGTCTCAACTGACCCAAAATGTCAACTGCCCATAAACAATGTGAATATATATGATGGTGTACAGCTTTTATGGAAGTAGACCTGTAATCTTTTGAGGTCAAACTGAGTGTCATAGGAAGATAATTTGTTTTGTACTTCCTGCAGTGGGTAGAAGTGTTCACTTAGCACTGATATAATATCACAAGAGTAGGAATACATTTTTAAAATAATGATTACAGTGAATAAAACATAATATTCACAGTGAATTATTTGGAAATAAAATTCCCATTTGCCTATATTATGAGGCTCTGCTATTTAAATGTATATGTATATGTTTTGGTCCATGTTAGTGTTGGTATTGTGGTGGTAGTGTATGTTGTTTGTTGTAATCTCATGTGTCTTTTGATTTAAGTATTTACCAGCCTAGTTTCTCTGAGGATTAACAAAGTGTCTATCTAGACTTGCAAAAACACACACAGAGTGCAAGACAATCATGGAATTCCTCGCGGTAGCACATTAGATAATTATGAAATGTTACAAAAACATGACTTGGCGATAAGAAAGCCTTTAAAAAGAATTCCCTGAATCACAGGATCCATCTGGACCTGTTTACACAATCACTCCTTTATCAGATTTTATTGAAATCGGTTAATGACTTCAAACAGAAACAAAAGGAAAACATACTTTCCTTTATGGAGACAATGAAAGGCAGATTTGGTCTTTTACGAGTTAAAAGGTATGTACATGAGTTTAATTTTATTTACTAAATTCAGAGTTGATGGGAAGAGGACGAGGTAAAACAAATAATGGTCTTTTTGTGGCGTGCTGTTGTATTTGAAACCTCACCTCTTCCTGGAAGGCTGGACTCATTAGACTGAGACCTCTCTTCATGCGTTTCTTCCCTCTTAGTGCCTCAAAAGATGCATTGATTTTTCAGCACCATCTGGAGGAGGTAAAGGAAAAATGTCATCTTCTCCTTAAACTAATAAACAAAATCTGCCAGGCTCCTACCAGATCATTTCAATACATCTTCTGAGAGCCTTCCTCTAAACACACTTCTCACGAAATATCTGTCAGAAAATTTTTCCTGCCTCATCTCTAGAGGCGGCAGCATGGTGGACCAGCCCAGGCCTCCTGAGCAGTACACTGGAACCATAAATAACAGACAGAGTAGAAGGGCTTCGTAACAAGCCTCTCAGACTCCTATACAGGGATTTTCCTCCGTCTAGATTATCTGGGTCTCTGAGAGAGGCAGGGGGTGTCGTCCCAAGGCTGCTGGTGGAGGGCTGATACGAGAGGAGGCGAGACACCAGTGTCCCTGCTGGTCTTGCGTGGTTCCAGGAGCTTAAACCGCCGTTCTGAGTTTTGTCTGAAAGCCGGGCCTGGAGGGAGAGCTGGTGGGGCAGAGTGGAGCAGATAGAGCATGAACATATTGAAATAGTTTTTAGTGTGAACTTGTTCCAGTAAATCTACTTTGTTTTTTACAGTGATGTATTGGTGATCAGGTACCTTGGTTGGCGTGTCAGGGGACGGGGAGATGAGGAGGCAGGTGAAACATTTGGCTTCCCAAACGTTCCTCTCCAGCTCTATATCTTCATAAGAGGATTCTCCTTGGATGGAGGGTCTTGAGGAAGAAAAATATACATGTTTTCAGAACTAAGAAATCAGTGTCACCTGGATTACGCAGCCTCACTATGAAGCTTTCGAAAAGAGCAGATAAAGTATTCTTTCCTTATCAGTCATGTTTGTTTGCCAGACGATTCCTACTCCAGATGTGTGAGAGCTACCAGAGGCAGCGGTGTGCTTACCTAAGCTCATATTTTACTGTAATGGTACTTGCACAGCTAAAGCTAAATCAACTCTAGCCACTGGCCCTCCCTGCAGATAAGGAGTGAGCTAGTTTCATTTCCAAAACCTGAGCCTCTTTCTCTCTTTGTCTCTGTCTGTCTGCATCTCTCCCTGCTCTATCAATCCATCCACCAGATGTGAACGCTATGAGATAGGAGGATGAAAAAGGACGTTCAGTTCCTGCTCCATCACCCTCTGAAAACAAAGGGATGGTGTGCTGTTTTTTCACGCCGGCTGGCTGATAGGGAATTACTCACTAATCTACAATGTGTTTGTGTGTGCTGTCAGCTGTGCACATGTGAGTTTGCGTCAGTCAGTCATCAAACGTGCATCTGAATACATGTACTGGTGACGCTGCTTTCCTCTCAGTCTTAAAAACATTATCAGGCATGTGGATTGTGTGTTTCAGTCTGTTGATGAAACAGTTTCCATGAGAGGGCTGATGACAAGACCAGGAGGACATCACACCCATTCATTACTGTCTACACTATCTCTATCTGCTTCCCTGGGCTGCTTTTTGAGTAGACAGCTACACTAAGTAGTCTAATTACTTTACCCGCAGGACCATTACTGGTGTCTGTTGAACAGTGTTTGAGCATTTAAAGAACAATACTACTGTAAGAAAGGGAAACTATAAAAGGATCCAAAATAAGTTGTGGCATCACTCAGAAACATAATTAAACTTAATTTGGTGTTGCCAGCAAGCAGCATTCATGCAATTGACAAAGACACACACAAACTGTGGCAGTAATATGCTGTGGCTCTAAGCCATTCATATGCCCCCTGCTAACTCTGAAAATCCCAGTAGCCAACTTCATTTGTGACCTCCACCTGAAAGAAGTACCACTGTTATGCGTTATATGAAATTAAATGGGCTCTAGGTGGGGTTGGCCATAACACACTGAACAATAAGAGTAGGAACGTAGGGTCAGATTTCTACATATAATTTTTAATAAAAGTGGAGCAGCGTGGTTCTAAATTAAAACTGCCAACCCAGAAAAACAGAGTTGAGTAAAGACAGTGTGGCCTCACCATCCACCTCTGTTACTGAACTCTATGACACACTACTAAATGCAGAAATAGAGCTTAAGGGTCATGCAGTGTATCAAGGGCATAGAAATGACAACATACACCTACAGTACAGAATAAACAATATTTTCAGTTTTGCAAACACAAATTAGTCATGCATGCAAAGTTGATCTGTAATGCTCTGAAACCACATATCAGAAACTTTGTCAGCACTTTATGAAATATTCCATTTATTTGAGGAAAAGGCAAAATTGAAATATAGTGTTTACCTATTATGTCCTCGTAGACATTCTCTTCTGATAAAGTGCGTGTGGGCCCAGTCTGGACGCGACATACCAGTCCACCCTGCAGCTTTCTGCAGACGACTGAAAGCAGATCCTCAAATTCATAGGGACTTCCTGGTGGACAGAGGCAGCACAAATATTTGGGGCAGTTGTGCACAAAACCAAAGAAGAGGAAGGAAGGATTTCTGACTGATATTCTGGAGTGATGTTCTTGATACTTTCCAAAATGTCTGATACTGTATGTAAGCAGGAAACTGATGTCACCATTTGCTAACTGCCCACATCTGACTGAGTGCATCTGTATTTCATCACTGCTGAAGATTAAGCCCAGTAGAATAAAGGGTGCACAAGGATCTGTGGTTCATGCATCCCCTCATGCGTGCACATACCTTCTGAATTATACTAAGTTGCTTTTAGCCGTTAGGTGCAGCTTATTTACATTAATACAATACAACATTATTTTTCTGTTTTTGCTATATTATGCGTTGTCACTGATAATAAATAAAATTGTACACAAAGTAAATGACAAATGGAAGTGAAACAACACCTCTCTTACAGAGTTTTTGCAGCTGAACTTAACAGTCCTTTTATTGCAGAGATGTTGCATGGCATTGGATATACCTAATAAAATAGCAACTCTGTTGTTTGTTCTACACAGGTCCATGCATAAGAATGTCCACTGCAATGGACATTCGTTCGAAAACCTGACAAAACAAAGACTTGTTGCTTACTTGAGCAGAGTGAGGCCTCCACATATGGTATGGAATATAACAGATCCAAGCCAAGCTCCAAACAAGAATTCAGACCACTGGAAAAAGTAGACAATAGATGTAGTCCAATACTGCAGAGTTCACATTTTTTGGTTTCCCCTACAGAGCCCTGTTTGTTTGATTGTAACCATGTGAATTTGAGAACTACTTGAGAGTTTTGAAAATTCCAACATGTAAATTATCATGGCAGAATAAGTGTCTCAGATTCTGGATACACTTTACATTAAAAAGTACATACATTCTTAGGTTTGGGAAGTCCAAACTCTGCAAAACAAATGTCTGACAACTCATTAGATATAGCAAAGGGCCTTTTGCACAATCATTTTTACTATCCAAGGCTAAAATTCTTAGCGAGGGCCTCTTTGACGCCAGTTCACACACCATTACATCATTATTCTCTCTTTCAGTAGAGTTTGGAAAGAGGCCAGTGGCGTTGATATGTGCATTCCTCAGATCCAGCCAATGAGCTCATTCTGTGAGATATTTAGTAACATGGTGATGTCATTGGTGGTTTTGATTTACAGCAGATGTGGGGATGTTGTTCACCTCAGTATTTGCTTGGTGTGGTGGAGGGGGAAGGGTTAGAGGATACCTAGGGGTCATCACTTGTTAACTGTTACTTCAGGAAAGATTTTGTAAACAATTTATCTCTGTGAATTTGGCTTTAGATTGAGAAAGGACAACATGGCTTGATTGTGTGACATTTACTTGTTATGTCTTTTCAGCAAAAACTATGCAGTATCAAGCTTCAGTAAAGGTCTTTTCGGTCTCATGCTGTTGTCCTTACTGCTCAGTCTCATACCTGTTACTGCTGTCCGGGGTTTGTCAGCCCAGGGTCTCCTGCAAACTCAGGTGGTGGGCATGTTGGTAAAGGTGGAGGAGGAATGGAGGGGAGCAAAAGGCGGCAGGATTCCTCTTTCCCTTCCCTGAGCCAGCTCCTGAAGATGGTGTAGAGGGTGGTGTGTGTGGTGCTGGAAGGTTCTCTGAGAGTTTAGGTAGAGGATTTATAAGATGGAGCACCTGGCTCACTGTATACGTTCTCTGGATCCTCCTCCTCCTCCACACGTGACCTGCCAGGCGAGCTACGTGAGTCCCAAGCCAGGCTCGTTGGCCCTTTTCTATTTCCTCCAGCTCTTCCTTTGAAGGAGGCAAGTAATTCTGGAAATGCAGTGAAGGGTCTGTCAGGAGCGTCTTTTGTTGCCACTCTCCAGTTTTCTTAACATGGGTTAAAACAGTTTCTTGTCTAGGGGTTGTTCTGCAGGCTTGAAGTCCGAGGCCCTTTCTCTAATATCAATTCTCTCTGTCTTTGTTTGTTGGGCCTTCCTGGAGATTTTGTGTAGATCCCCAACTTACCAATTCTCCTTCCCTGAGTCTTGTCTGTCCCAGCTGACAAACCTCTTGCTGTCCGTCAACGCTTTGGACCTCTGAAACTTTAGATTCCTTTTCCTCACATCTCAACTTCCTTTTGTGTTGTGCTCAGCGGACATATGTGTCCCTGTAGAGGTTAGTTGGGCAGGTTCCTTTTGCCCTCCCACTGTGAGATCTTATCGCGGATGCTGGCAGTCTTGACTCCTGCTGGGCTCTTGGTTCAGTTTGCCCACACAGTCCGTTCTCCATGTTGAGGAGATCCTTCGGGTGGGCGTGGTTGCTGGTGGCTCTCCCGTGAGCTAGCATAGTCAGGAGGACCGGAACAGCCGCTCCAGGCTGAGTAGGGGTGAGCAGGGGCGCTTGGAAGATCTGGCGGTGTCCTCCTATCTCTGTCCCTGGGATGAGGAGCCTCTAACCTTCAATCCACAACACTGAAGCCTAGAAAAAAGACACACACAGAACAATTAACATACACACTCGAATGTTGTACTACATTTCTCCACTTGTTTAACCGCTAAAGAACTGCAAAGACTTAACAAGTAAAACATGCAACCTTCTCCTTATGTTAATATGCTTTAAAAAACTGTAGTTACTAAGCCAAAGCATCTGCCAACAGAGAAAGCAAAAGTACTTTAGCAGTAATGAGATGAGGCTTATTTCATGTTAACAGGCCGAAAAGATATATCAAAAACACAAGATAGACACAGACTGTGGGGAGGGAACAAAAGTAAAGCCAAACAAATGGACAAAACGTGCACAGAGTCTTCTCTTGGTTAAAGGGACAGCACTAACCACTAAGCTGCACCTGCTCCAACCCGATGGGTATAATTCATTTCAGATAAACAGAGGGGAAAAAATTTACACTGTTAATGACTCTAACAATTTATAGTGCAATTATTTTCACTGAAACGTCAGTTGCTGCCTTCAGGGTACATAGCAAGGCATCATGCTCCCTATTGCTCTTAAAATTGGCCACACAATGTGAGCACTTACAGTTATGTCAAAATAGAACTTTGTCTATGGGGTAAACAAGAATTCTTGTTAAAAGAGCTCAGACGTCTGTTTGGTGCCTCTGCTTTAGCTTTGAGTCACTCCTGGAAGATTACTGGGTCATGACTGTTTGAACTCTGGGTTTGGGGGTCAAAGTTTACAAGCTACGCACACAGCTATTTCTGGAGAGGAGATGAAAGTATACACAGAAGAGGGGAGAGGCCATAGTGTAGACGTGCATCTTTTCTTTTCTACTCCCGACCCTCAAAACTCTGTTTTGGCCTAAGCCTATTCATCAAATGATTTCCAACAAACAGAGGAAATGCGGCCTTGCTGGGTGACTTCTGATGACATCGCTGAATGTGAAAACTAACAGTCATGCAATCTTGAGGAAATCTCAGGGGGAAATTACTGATTCAAGTTTCCTCTGAGACCTTTAAAGAAAAGAAAAAAACCTTGATGTTGTAACTATGACCAGTGAGGAAAGCAAATAATTCTCTTCCAGATTGCTCTGGGTTTTATTACTATGGCCTCTCTCCCCCCCTCGCCTTCCCCCATTTCATTCTCTTTCTGTGTCCCTCAGTGGAAACAGCATTTTTTATTGAGCATGAAGCAACAGAGGAGAAAAACTAGGTCAAATAGGAAAGCCAAGTAAAGGGGAGCAGGAGTAGGCAGGGGGGTCGAATGAAGGAGTAACAGAAAAAGTGGAGCAGATAGAGAGGGAAATCAGTACCCCCCTCCTACTTCCTCTGAGATTGTGATGAAGAGAGAGAGAGTGTGATTAGATATTTAAACAATATACACTACAGAAAGCATGTCATGGATGGGTGGAGGATGGAGATGAGGGTCATTGAGGGCGGAGGAGAAGGGGGGTACAAGGACACAGAAGCATCTCTGACCAGCTGAGCTAACATAGGACCAGCAGTTAAGAGAGAGGGCTTGAAATAGGGAAAAAGGAAAGACCACAGAAACAAAACTAAATTCTTTCAGTGATATTCCAACTTTTGACAATCAGCCAAGAAAAATGTATTGAACTTTTGAGCGATGGTAACTATAGTAACATGGCAAACCCTAAAAACAACAGACAGTTAAATCTTCCACTAGACAATCCCTCATTGGCATAAACCAAAATCCCTTCATTATAATCTAAATACCACTAATGAATATTACAAGGATGACAGAAGGGACCACAGAGAGTGGTCACAGAAGCATTAGACAGTGGCAGCAGGAGGGCAGTAACAGTATCCAGATGCCAGATGGCCAATGCTGCTCTGCTCTCTAGCCCTGCTATTGTTATACTGCTGACCCTAATGGAAAGGGGCGTCTCCAGCCTACTTAAGAGCAATACAGAAGATTTTGATGATTATGGGAAAAGTGCAACTCAGGCCCAAGCAACATGTTGTGGGGAATGTGTAGAGGTATAAAATGGCAGAGTAAAAGTGAACTACAGCAGGCTCGCAGCTTTTGTCACATCTTATATCTACTAGTTCAAGGTAAGTTTAAGGTATTTTCACCACTGCAAAGTTTAAACTAAAAGTTGAAGGATAATCAATCAAATAATACTCATAGCTTATGCTATAGTTTAGATTTTCACCATCATTTCTGACAGGATGTGTTTCTGATCAACTTGTTAGGTCCAAATTGACACTCAATACTACAGTACCCATAAACCTCATTGACTGAAATCAGAAACATAAATAATTAATCATCTGGGCATTTAGAAGCAAGACTCTGCATCATAAATGCTGAATTGATCTACAATCTGAAAATCTGTAGGCTCTAACTGTTATTCAACATGTTCTACAAAGCTCAATCTTCAACTTTACCAGCACATAGAACAGAGTGTTGAACTTTTTAATTGGATGTTTCTCACTGCAATACTTCTTGGAATTTGTAGTCGACTTCTCTCCCAAAGTTATTATATACATAAAGACTTGTGTTTGACATCTCTATAAAAACATTTGGTAGTTATTTGTACCAATAATTCCCTCCAAGTGTTGCAAATGTTTAAATAGTCAAATATCTGGTAGGGTTGTTACTTTACTACTGACCTCTGAAACTGTATTTTACATTGTGCAGTTGACTAGCAGATCTAACTTAGAAAAGTACCTTTTAAAAGGCCAGTTGTTTAGAGAAAAAAACAGGGGGAACTGTTGCTGCTTTTCTTTCAGTACAAACAGCGCCAAAGCTTTACCAAAAAGGGCAACACTTTTATGGGATTCATTGAGTATTTTTTAGAAACACTATTACAAACAATACCAATGCCCTGAAGGAGACGCTGTGATCCTGGCCTCAGTATAATGACAGAGCATGATTCTTTTGAATTGATGCATAAAAACGCTACACATTAAATGAAGAATAACATTTAAGAATCACACTTAATTAATAAATTGGCTTTTGAGACACCTACCCGTTGACTGATTGGTAGATACAGTTGTCAGTGTTTGTACAGAGCAGCAGGGCCCTCCCACCAGTCATGGTGCTAGCAGCTGGCATCCTGCAAAGTCGCACAAAGAAAGAAACAGTCAGTCAAAAGAATATTTGTGCAATGGGGTGAGTGCACTGTGTGGATGAAAACATTGTTGAAACACATGTGAATGCAAAGGCAAAACAAACATATGTTTGAGCTGAATTTGAAGCATTAAGTGTTACAGAACATAAAATTAGACAGCTATATATATTTCAGCTTGTATGTTTTTACTTAATATATGGAGATCATACACAGAAATAGGCAGACATATAGACTGAAAAATGAGGGATGGGTCAAAAGAAGGGCTGCTTCCCCAGGACTCCCTTAGGGAAACTTCTAACTCTGGTGTGTGAATGTAAACTATCAAATAGCTTAAACCTCTCATTTCTGTGGCTAGCTAAAGTAGCGTCTGAACCAAGCAGCAGAGAAGCAGACCTCACGGGTTGCATGGCATCCCCCCAAAATGCCAGTCCCCACTTGGCTGGTAATTGGAGGATACAGCTGAAAACAAAGCTTTAACAACAGCAGGCCAACAGGCATAAACACACATTGCATTTCAGCACCCATATGGCATTATGGAGAACTTATAGAAAACACTAAACACTAAACCTTGTCATATATATAAGCTCCATTAGGAAAACATCAGTGGCAGTGAGGGGCACTCAGTTAAACTTTTCTAGGTTATCACTCAGTGTCTCATCTTTTTGCACTTGCAGGGACAGATTCCTGGAGTAATTTCAAGACAAATACTGCACAAACATTTTGCTTTTGCACTTGAGATCCTCTCTGCAAACTCTCCTTTCATTCCAGAGAATGACTTCCTTAATGTGTTGTGTGTATTCCAGCGCTACACATTTCCCTCTGTTCTTTATTACAGACAAGTAGTGCCAAGGCGAGTGTGAGGGGACATGCTTGGCCAGTTTGAAAATATTACTTGGTCCATTTGTCAGAGTACAATGAAACCAGATCCACTTGGAGCGAAGCAAAACCATCCGTATGTAACATCAAATTAGAGCCGGTGGTGCGCAGTGCAATGACTTGGTCTGTAAACACTGGTGGAGGGCTGGCATGGACCAGAAGGGCCTGGCCTCTGCTTGGCACAGATGTGGTTAACATAAGAGAGGAGGATAGGTCAGGGCTAACTCCTGCTGGCAGGTACTCACAAATTTGTTCTTAAGTAAATTCACAGAGACACTAATACATGCTTTGCCACCCGGCTGCATACTCACATGCAAAACCTCATATAAAAACACACCTACATAGACTCACACATCCAGCCAAAGAGTTCATACTCCAAACCAATATATGGATGTGTGTATGAGGGACTTCTACCAGATGTGCTGGGATACTTTAGGGTATTTGTAGGCCGTTAAACATTTCCTGAGCACTGCATGGCCCAAACCCCCCTCTATTCCTCTGCCTATAAACCGGCATTAGCTTACCCTGACACTTTTCTCCCTTGTCCCCCACCGCCCCACCCCACCCCGACTATGTAGGGAATGTGGGCCCAATTCAGCCGAATTCCATAAATTGTTGTCCCAACTGGCAGTAAGGCAAGTCAGAGAAAAAGCCACAATTTCGTTAGATTATGTAAAACAAAATTGCAGCCAAATAGCTGAACTCTTCCCTGAGCTAACAACATAATTGGCCCTCTGGGTCCAGTGTTTTGGAATGATTCTGGGCTTCCACATTTTTTTCTTCCAGAATAAAAGAATGGACATACGGAAAAGTTGTGGTCTCATCTGACAAGAAGTAAACAAAAAGTATAATATGTCATTTTTTAGCCTCTAGTTTTGCCCACAGCTCAACTTACAGCCTTCCATTACTTTGTCTTTACCCCCCTTCCTCCCCAATCAGTCCAAGGCCTAGCCCCCCCAGAGAGAGGAGAAAGGAGGAGGAGGAAGGTTTGCGTCAGCCATCCACTGGCTTGTAGGCCCAAATTATTTTCAGCTGTGAGCCAAGCAGAGGTCACATGTTTGAGGGGAAACATCAACCAATTTTTTTCCTTCCTCCCCCTCTTGATTCTTTTCTCCTTACTAAAAACACGAAACAAAAATGAAGAACAGAAATCCTGCATGGAAAGGGGGGTGGGGGGTGGATGAGGGGGACTATAAAGAATGTATAAAGCCTCCTGGTTTTACAGTCAGTTTTTTCTGGGTTGGGAAGGGTGTTGCATATCACAGGGGGAGAGGAAAGATGGGAGATATGAACAGGGGGAGCAAATCGAAGAGAAGAGAGGGGGGTTGGGAGACAGGGGTTGTCAAAACTAAAGGGGAAAGTGGATATTGCAAAGAATAATATAAGTATAGTATTGCGCTGTGAAAACAGTGAAGGCTTTTAGGCTGTCCCACTTCAATGTTTAGAGCCCCGAGGCCAAAACAGAGAAGTGCTGCTTAGTGGAAATTAGAGTAAGACCTTAAAGGGGTAATTTTGTATTTTCACACAATTCTGAGTTACTGAGCTTGAACATATCTTATACTTGACTCATACACGCTGGACAGTGCTTCCCAGCACTCGCCTGAATCTGACAAGTGGTGGTGTCTTCGCATCTCATAAAAGCAGTAAATTTGACAGCATTGCCAGTTTTACAGCATTCAGTTACTGAGGAAAGTCTTTTCAGGAGCAGTGAAGGCTTTTGTCTCCTACAGCTATTGGCAACCATTGTCAACTCTAACCCCAAGAGCAAGATGGCCACCATAACAATACAGGGGCTGAGGGAAGCCATCTGCTGAGGCCAATAAAAACATCATGAGAAACAGCGACCCAAAAGACCTCTACCTGCCCCGCCCCCTTCAGCTTCATCCCTGTGAGGTGTGACGGGCCATGCATGCTGAGGCAGAGGAAGTGGTATTGTTAATCAACAGCTGTGAGGATGAGTCCTGGGTGGAGGAGATGGCAGCATAAAGTGTGAATGGAGATGACTCAGAGATATTTATATGTTTTAGTTTTGAGAAATCCTGAAACAAAACAAAAAAACAATTATTTTTACTTTCTATTCCTAGAATCACCTGTTGACCCTATTGTTAGTTTTTAGCTTATTTAACTAATGGCGTTCAGATAATAACAATTTTAAAAAAAATAATTTCATACAGGATAACCTCCAGTACTGGCCAGTATTGGTGCTCAGTGAACAGCACACAATCCTAAACGCCTTAAAGCCTTTAACTGGATAGGGATAGCAGCAGTCTGGGTCAGAGGCAGGGCATCAGAGCCAAGCATCAGTTGCATAACAAACCCTCCAGGAGATTTCTATCAGCGGATGGACACTGGGTATCTGGCAATGGACAGATTCCTATAAACATCACTCACATACACCACTGAGAACGGGATGTTGTTGTTTGTGTAGGCTTAATGACTTAAGCATGGTGTTGTGTTGGTGTAATAAATAGGATTTCGGTTATCAAATAGCACCACTTATTCTGTAAAATGTAAACTGAAGTTGAAAGCAGAAAGAAGGAATCAGTGGGTATGTGTATATGTGAGTAGGTATGTTTTTCCCAGAAGACTAGAAGTATATAACCATGCTAGGAGTTCTCTACTCACCAGAAAGCAAAATAATAATAATAATAATAATAATAATAATAATAATAATAATAATAATAATAATAATAATAATAATAATAATAATAATAAAAATAAAAACAATTTTGCTAATGTTTCCATAAGTTGGAAAAGTAAAGTTTTGTAAAGTTTGACCTGAGGGTAGCACCAGAGAAACTGTGCTACACCTGTATTAAAATGGTTAGTCCTCTGTACATGTAAATCATGAATGAAGAGAGCTTCACAGAGAAGTTCAAACCCCACTTACTTCTCACCACCATACACCTGGCAAGAAGTTTCTGACAAACAAGGAAGCTTTAGGCATAGCATCTTTGTCAGCTTTAGCAGTACTAAATTCATTCATCCACTAAATTCATTCATTCATTCAATGAGCTTCAGAGGTATTCTGTAATACTAAAATGGTGAACTGCAGCATTGGAAGTGAAAATGTTGATGTGTTAGTGCCAAAAAATGAGAAGTCAGTAAATTATTGATGCATTGCAATTCATCCTTGAGGGACCATGAATATTTTTGCCAATTTTAATGACAATTCCACCACTCACTCTGAACCTGACTCCAAAACTCCACACATCTGGCACCGGTGGTCTAGTCATAGAGTTGTAAATGAATCCTGGATTCACAAAGACTTGGCACACATGTGCACAGTATGTTAGCCAGCACACCGATTACTCAGCTACACAGACTGTTTTTTTTCTCATTCTGAACTCACACAGTTTTGGACTGACAAAGTTAGGTCCAAGAATCAACGCTGACCATTCAGTGGCAATGTGATGACATACACTTGCACACACACCAAGCTGTGTCAGTTCTGAGTTGGTTTATGACAGCTTTGTTATCAGGACTTGAATGTGTGAATCCGACCCTGTAATTCTCTTCATGCAATGCAATGCAAGTATAGACAATAGCAAGTCGGCCATTATGGTTTGATATGTTTAAGTGTAAATGTTTGGTGATGATCAGATAAAGTTTAGCTGTTGGAGTTGAATTAGCTTTATCACACTGTATGCAGGTGGTGCTGTCAGTGTTTTATAGCTAGCTGTATGAGGCCTCTGGGTTGTTGTCAGCGAGATGTTGGCTGGCTGCTGCTATAGTGCTCTGGAGGCAGGCCTGCCTGCCTGCCTCTCCCCAACAGCTGCTTCTCATAAAGATTTCATCCTCCCCTCTATCCCTCTGTCCCTCCATCCCTCTGTCCAGCTCTGCAGAAACAGCTAACATCATGACATCACCATCCCTCGCTTGTTCTTCCCCACACTGCTCTCTTTTACTCTCTGTCATTTCAAAATACCTAAAAAGGGCAAAGTCGCTCGCAGCCCACGCTACATTTTGCAGTTATCAGGACATGGAGTCAAATACAGAAAGCAACCAAAAAGTGGCAGCCCCTAAAACCACTTGCCATCCTAATGAGTGAGGTTTTACGTAAAACTGGGACAAGGAGAGAACATGATAGCTCAAAATGGGAATTATATACTGCAAAGAAGGAACGATTATTCATTTTCTTCTTTTTCTTTCTGCGCTAGGCTGAGTTGAGGACCCTGTCCCCAACAAGATGTGGCTCACTATAGCATGTGCCAAATCCTTGCCTGTAATCAATTTAACGCACCACTGCACATTTAGCCAGCTCTTTCTGGAATGGCAAACTTGGCTGCTTTTTTCCTCCACGTCCTTCACTCTTTTATTTCCCCCTTTTCATCCTCTCTCTTTCATTCCCATTCAGTCTTGGAGTTGCGGGGAGAAAAGTATGATGGAGGAGGGAGTGAAGGATGGGAAGCAAGGACGGAGGGGTTCTGGTTTTTAATCTTTAGCCCCTCTTTCTCTTTCACATTTAGCTGTACCATGTCTTATGCTCTGTGGATGTAGAGCAGAGATTATTCACATACAGCAAATTTGTTTCCAGTACTGCAGGGTAGCCAGATCCTGACATGAAGTGTCTGGTTTGTGCAATATGGGGATTTCACAATAACCGACATGCTTTCCTTTATCTGGTAGGTTTTGGAAAAGCTTTGCCTAGTTCCCAATGAAGTAGGAAAGGAAAGGTTGATGGTAAAGGAAGGGATGTATGGAGAGGAGGAGGGAAGGAGAGGGTCTGGAAAATAAACAATGGAATTTTATCTAGGCTCGTCAGTCTCCCTCTCTCTTTTTCTCTCTCTGTTTCTGTTTCTGTGTCCTGTTCAGGGACCCTGCTGCTTTCCCAAGCTGATTTCATAGCAAGGCCTTGGACACGAGCCAAACAGGCCAACTCTATGACTATGTGTGCCTTTATCTGTATGTGTATCTGTCCATGCATGTGATTGACAGCCAGAAAGTGTGTTACGAGCCTGGAAGCTGCACTCTCATTGAATTTATCCATATTTCCCTGCATGCCACATTTACCTCTCTCTCATCGTCATCACTTTATCCCTCTGTTTTCTCATTCTATCGCACACATTTCTTTGCTATCAACTGGCCTTTCTTATCTTTCCGTTCTATATCCAACCAGAGACCACAGGGATCTGTGTTGTATGATGTACAGTGGTAAAGATGCTTATCAGCTGGCCTTTAGGGGCAAAGGACAAGCAGACAGACACAGACACACACACACACACACACACACACACACACACACACACACACAGACACACATAGTGCATGTACAAGCCATTCTGTTGCTGACTGTCCTGTCCAAACCCATTGATAGTCCTCCTGCCCTGCTGTGCTGTGTCCTCTTGCCCCTCCACTTCTCCCCCTGCTCCCTCTATTGTTTGGAGAGGATGGACGTGAGACAGCATTGAAACTGGGATAGCTGCAGAACCAGACAGGAATACATGGAGGATACCACAAACAATTAATTTCTCCCTGCATGTTTTTTTTTCCCTTATCAATCCTCTCTAAATATACCACAAGTATCCATTGTTGTATTTCTAACGCCATACATATAGCATTTCTTGTTATTGTGGTCGGCGTTTATAACTGAGACTCTTGACGGCCCGGGTGTCTACAGACTATCCCGCTGGGAGCTGGAAGAATGGGCCAAAATATTACCTCAGAAAATGTATAAACAAACCTTAATTATAATTGGAGCCACAGAAAAAGCCACTGTGGATGTAATTATGGCGCACAGCACAACCAAGGGACAGACCATTTAGGATGCTTCTTATGCATGAAATGAATAGTTATTTTCTTGTTTGTGCTTGTGCACGCAAACAGACAGGAAGTGAAATGTGACTTGCAGGAAGTTGGGGGAAAGACTGATCTCCTGAAATAAAGACATTAAGCTTTTGCACAGCAAGTTTTCTTGCTGATGAATTCATCCCGTACAGTAAGATCTTGAGTTCATTGTTGATAAATGGGACAGCTTTGACTACCACAAGGTCAAAATGGCAGCAAACGGAAGGAAAGCTCCAGACAAACTCAGCAAAATCCTCTTAAAAGTCCTTCTCACTCACTCCACCTGTCACAGTTTACAAATGACCATTCTGTAACAGTTAAACCACAGGCTTTTAATGGGGAGGGTCTCCTTCTCCCTTTGGAGTGTGTGGCTTCCATTCCACATTTCACTAACTGCAAATGGTGCAACTTCCAGGCTAATGATGCACCAAAGTCTTCAGTGTGATAAGCCCTTTAAGAAATTTGGAGTCTTTGACACTGTTTGCCTGATAAAAGCTGAAAACAAAGTGGATAATTTAAAAAATATATGTGGAAGCTTTTAAGCCCAGAGAAGTTTTTGAAAAAAGAAACCTGGATTGAATGACTTCTTTCATCTCAACAATTGCGTTTACCTCACCAACAAAGAGGCCTTAACTGGTTCACTGAAGAGAAGAGAAGCTTTTCTACTAGAGAAAAAGACAAGATCATCCCAATAAGAGGACAAAAAGAAGTGGAGGAGGAGGATGAATCTGTCTTGGAGGCAGAGCAAACAAATTTCTCTCTATCCCCCCATCTGGGAAAGAGTGTCGTGTTTCGCCTCCTTGCAGAGGTGGAGCATCTGTCCTTCTACTCCCTCCTACAGACATGTCAGCCCCTCCTCCCCACCGGCAGAAACCTCCCATCAGCAGAGCTCCTGACTCATCCCCAGTCTGCTCCCAATTACCCTGCTGGCTCAACAGACCAGGGGTTCATGCCAACTCATCCCAGGAACCCGCTTTAAAACAGCTCTCACTTTGGCCTACATAACCCCATCCAACAGTGCCTCTGTCAAATCCAAAAATCCACATTTGGTACATTTGCAGCTGAAACACCACTCCATCTTCAGCCAACCTCAAAGGATTTGGTGTTGCTAAAGGCCTCAGTATGCTTCAAACAAAAGTGCTTGTTGGATTGCCTAACAGCATCTAAAGCTACGTTTTTGCAATTTTCCGAAACAGAAAATCCAGCAGTCACACAGTCTTCACACAGCGATTGACCAGGTGTGTGGTGGGGAGAAAATAAGCAGTGTTCTGTTCACTTCTCTCTTAAGTTGCTTTATTTGATTTGCCACATAACTACTTCTGTCACTTACAGTATAGAGTGCAACACCATGAATGCTTTCAAAGAGAGACTGTCTGAAATATACTGCTTTTCCCATCTGCATGAGGCTTTTCACCCCACCTTTGAGTGTGGCTGCTCACAACAAGTATAAGCCTTTACTTGTTTCTGAGCTATGTCAAAGATACATTTCTATCTACTCATGTTGGACAATAAAGTTATTATGAATCTGAAAAGTCTGCTAACACTTTCAAATTTTCTGTATTCAGCTCCCAATATACAAATTGGAACACACCATGGGCTCATCCGGCTGTAAGAGACAAGACCTTGGTGTAGATGCACCTGTGGTTGGAGCACTGTGGTTGCAGCAAGCATAAATCATCACTGACAGAGTAAATAAGGTCATTGACAGGAAGGCTAGCCAAACAAAAGAAGCCATGCAGCTCTTCCTGGCAATGAGCCTGGCTGTTTGGCAGGCAGTGATGAATTTTAGTGGATGAGGTAATTTATAAACAGCCACAGGTAATATGCCAGGTGATAGACACACACGCCTTCTGTCGTCTGCAACCACAGCTGTATTCCTTTTCACCATGCTGTTAAACACAGGAGACAGACAAGTCATGTCTTACACCTCAGACAATAACTGTCTCCGCTGTTAACAATACCCAGAGGGCCTGGATCTTACAGACAGGTTAGGAAGTGTCACTAAATATACCATTATTTACAGGGATAATACCACTCCCTGTAGTGAGCAGTATTTACAGCTATCTGATACTACATTGTGCTGACACACAACGTGGGATTTCTGAGCATAATGGCAAAACCTCTCCTCTCTAAAACAGACTCAGCCACAGTGAATGTGCAGCAGTGAGTGGACCTACAGATCCTTTCAACAATAACCTGGCTTCTTTAGCACACTAACATTATTCTCTGGGCCCCAGATCAAATTTCTCCTCCAAGCCACAGTCTCTGAGCTGAGCTCCAATGCCAAAATCCTCTCCTCTCCGTCTCCTTCCTGTTTTTTCCCCCCTTCACATTTTAATGGTTCCACTGGAGAATTCCCACCAGAGCTCCCCCATCCCATCCTTGCTCCCCTGCTCCTCTGCATGCCTGCACAGAAACAGATTTTTATAATTCACCCGCCGATCCCCGCGGGAGCCGAACAAGGCGAGAGCTTGGGAAAGTGCTCTTCCGGAGTATAAACTCCAGAGTCAGAGTCGGAGCTGACGTTTTTGACCTCCACACACCCCATGACCGACAACTGTGAGCCTGGGCCAAGACAGCCAGTGGACAAAAAACTGAGTGAAATGGAGAGGGGTGTTTAGCACAGCCGAAGTGAGCCAAACTAAACTGATATAAAGATGCACGTTTCCATCGGCATCTCCTCAGGAGCCTCAGAACAAATTGTACTCAACACATAGAAAATATGTTTTTTTAGGCAGTTAGCATAGACTAAAGTAACTGCAACAAGTGTGAGGACCAAAGAGTGAGCAGGTTGTGCACACCATCTAATTTGTTCTTTACTCTGTTTGATTTTTGAATTGTATCACTGTTTTATATTTGTTGGTGTTGATTTTTGTTGTGAGGCACTTTGTGACATCTGATCTAGAAAAGTGCTTAAAAAGACTGAAGACAAAGCTCAGCAAATACAACTATACAACTACATAGCAGTATAATAAAGGATAAGATTATTGTAACCATCATTACACTGGAGACAGAGAAATAGAAAACTACTACTTTCCCAGCTCTAGAACTTAACAAGACAGTGTTTAGATATGATTTGGTACGATCAAAGCTCCTCTGTGTCTGCAGTGCGTCTGGAGTATCTACTCATTAAGTTGTTACACTTGGATGAACCTCTAGACACTGTTTTAATTCTCATTATAGACTAGATCCCTAAATTGACAGGTAAACAACATTCTTCTCATTCTCAGAGAAGAGAAGAGAAGAGAAGAGAAGAGAAGAGAAGAGAAGAGAAGAAGTAGACTGGAACTCGAATGATTTGAAGGTCATTGGTCTTACAGTTTTTCCATCTCAAATATTACACAGACGAGCTGCACATAACCAAACTAGCAAACCATGTGGTAACCTTTTCCCATTTTGCTTGGAATGCTCATCATAACATGGCAACCCGAGCCTAAATCAACGAGCTGTACAGCCACATTAGAGTTACACTTTGAACCCAGATGGACATATTCCTTTCCAGACGGCAGCCTTCCCCACATACAAGTTTTTTTCCAAGCTGGACATGTTAAGCAAATGGTAAATGCATGTTCACATGCAAGTACAGTATGTCAGTGGATGTTCAAGTATGTGTGGGCATGTGTTTGTATCCATGTTTCCATGCATGTTCTGGTCTATATTTCCATGTCTGTGTTTGAGTGTGCATGTATTTGTGTGTGTGTTCTAGAGGGTGTGTATGTGTGTGTGTGTGTGTGTAAATGGATGCCATGGCCACACGCTGTGGGCACAAGCTGGAAAGCCACACCAAGCTGGCAACACTAGTGTATTGGATGGTCTTCATCAGTAAGCCCACATCTAACATTGTGTCATCAAACTGTAGCTGACTTTGTATTTGCCCCTCTCTCCAGGCTGAAACCTGCTAGAGATTCATATTATGTACTGCAGTCTGTGTAAACAACGCAGCAGGACAGGGATCCAGCCTGCCATGTCCTCTTAAATGTCCCAATTAGAGTCGCAGCAACCATTTTTCCCCAAGCCATGGTTCGATTTCTTGTTAATACAACTCAGACACTTAGCAGAGTGAAACTGCCAGACAGAGCAACAGCTTGCAAGCGACAGGCTGTTTGAGAAACAGTGTATGTATGTATGTGTGTGTAGGGGTTAAGGGTGCATCTAATGAAAAAAACATGGCCAGCTGCCAACTGGATAAATGCCTCCAGTATCCAGTGTGATGGTATGCATTATCCATGCGTGCATGTATGTATGTGTGTTGGTTTGACTCTTACAAGGACAGGGTTACGGGTGTTTAAGATGGTATGTATTATCCATGCATCTTTGTATGTGTGTATGTGTGTGTGAGGAGGGGGTTGGGGGTGTTTTTGATCATGGCTAAACCCATGGCTATCTACCAACATCACAGACAATAACCCCCGCCATATCTTTGAAACAAGAGGAATTCTTTCACCATCTCCACAGGACGCATTTTTGCCGAGTTTGTCACCGTGGTAACAACAGCAGCTCGGGGATGGCAGGAGATTGGCTCAGTGGGGTCTTTAGGTTGCAGGCCGCCCTGCAGAGTGCCTGTCAAAAGCCAGTTCCTGTAAGAGGAGGGGTTGACGGGTTGTAACCTCCTAAAGCCCTGCTGTCACTTTTCTGAGCAGAAAAGAATGGAGAAGACAGATGTCGCTGGTTGCATTGGCTAACACACACACACACACTTATACACACATATACAAAAACATACCATGCAAGACTGCACAACAGTTTGTTATCAACCCACTGAGGAAGTTAAACCATGAAAAATAACCAAAGTTATCACGTTTTCACTTGACAACAGCAAAATGTATGCAGACTACTGTACATATGCATTCACAGGCTACATGTACACACTCATAAATATACACATAAACAAACATACACATAATGTATAAGTATGTAAAGGTCTAGGTAAAAATGTATCCAAATGTACAACAGGCATCTAATAGTTAACTTTCTTGCAAATTCAGCCAGTAGTGTCAACGTGAAGCTAAACACTGTTTTCCTGGATGAATTTGCACTCCAGTGACTCATACCAATCATCAAACTGATTTCTCCGCTTCAGCACGCTTCCAAGAAAAAAAATAACAAGCTGATTCAGTTGAGAGAGATGACAGACTTGTCACGAATCATGATAAAAAACATCTGGTGTTTGAGTTTTCAGGAGTTTTCTTTTTTTCCCCCTTAAAAAGCATGTTGATGCAGACTGATGAGACATTCTCCTAACCTACACTGAGCAGATTTAAGACCTCATGTGTTTCATGTGTTGATGTGTGAGGGTGCGTTTATGTCAGTGTGCATGGTAGAAATCATGAGTCAGGGAGAGTGAGAAGATGGATGGGCATTAAGCGAGAATGCCAAGAATATGAGTGTGTCAATGTTTTGGCGTGAAGGACAAAAAGAAAATGAATCAGTGAAACAGAGGAAAATGTGAGATTAGAGAAAAATACCCTAAGAATGAATGAGTGTGTGTGTCTGAGAGTAAAATGAATCACTGAGAGAGGAGGACTGAGGCACTGAGAGCGTGAATATTCTGAGTGATGAATATAAGGTCACAAATACCCAGTTTTCCACCACAGTGCACATTGTCTTGCACAGCAGTCATGCAGACAGTCAGCCTCTGCCCCTGATTCAGAATGTAAACAACTGACCCAATCTGACAAACCTCTATGTGTGTGATAGTAACGCTAGTAACAGACACACGCACCCACACAATGGCTCCACACCAGAGCCCCTTTTCAAGATTGCAGGCCACTTATTACAACCTTGCTGACTAGCAGACAGTCAGTCCCTGTCTCTTTATCTCCAACTCTATAAACTTCTCCACAGCAGAGAGTCAGCCAGTCTCAATTCAATAAACTCTCAACCTTACCCAGTTAAGTAAATACAACGCCAGCACAGACAGAAACAGGAGACAGAGAGGAGGAATGTTGATTTGTGCTCAGTAAAACTTCTATTGACCTGCCGAAGCTGTTCATTTATGCCAATATGAAAATAAAACTGAATTTAAGAGGCAACGCTGAAAGTTGGTCCAAATCAAAGAAAAAACATCAGCTGCTATTTCAATCAAGCAGAATAAATCAAATGTTTCAATGGATCTTGGAGTTAAAAATTACCCCAACACAGGCTGGTCTGAGGGGCCTGAGGAAGCTGCTGAGATGGATTATGTTGACTGATTGATAACCATCTCTTAAGGGTCAGTGCTTAGAGGACATAACAGCCATTCCTGCTGCACTATGGTATGACATCCAACAGAGCATCTGTTATCTAGAGAGATACAGTTGATTCACAACACACATATTTAGATGCTCAACTGAAATTTAAAGGTGCCATGTAGAGTTTTGACCACTAGCAGCACTGTAGAGCAATATTTTGACACAAAGGTCTATTTATTGTTCTATTTATTGTATCATGAGTATATTAACTTTCTAAAAATGCTGATAAATAAAACTGGCTTTTATCTTAAAAAACAGTTTCTGTTTGCTGCAATTCCACATAGTCAGTCGGTGGCAGTTAAGTAACAATATTACAATTAAGAGAAGTTGGTCTTGCAAGTTTCATAATATTTCCAAACATTAGAGAAACATTAGCAAAGTTTATAAGGTAGGAAATGCTTTCGAGATGTGTCTTAGGCCTTAAGGGTGCACTCTGTTGAGAGATATAAACAATGTTGTATTTGTTTACAATGAAACTCCACATGGTGAATTTAACAGACTATTTTGGTGAGTAAAGGATCTGAATCATTACCCTATTTATTTGTCCTGGAACATATCAACTTCTTACTGTAAGTTTCATTAAACAGCAATTTACTAGTGGTAATCACTTGGCAATCAAACACTGGGGACCAGTGAACGTCTTTTTTATTCATTCATCAGTTGATAAAGAGTGACTCTGGATGTAGTGCTGTCTTCTGTGTCCATTTAGCCACTGTCACTGCTCGTGCTAAATGTCTAATTTGTTGATATAGTCCAAACAGACTCCTGTTGCTGCTGCTGGAAATTCAGAATGGATCGCTTTCTGTGTATCAGAGTATTTTCAAGGTCTAAAATGTGGTATCTGGTTAAATGAGAAAACATAAAAACTTTAATCTAGTGGCCATAAGTTGAATCATTTCATAATTCCTGCAATCATTGAGACCTGCATGAGTTATAGGATCTCATAAAGAAAAACAATTCAAACCCAACTCCACAGTCTCAGTAATGCCTGATCATGAATCTGCAAACAAAATGTCATTCCTAATCACTTGAGAGCTGACTTTTTGAAGCCACCTGAAGCTGAACTCCTCCGTCCTCCCTGGGGAGGTTTCCACCCCTGCCTGCCTCCTCATAACAATACAGGGGCTGGGACTCTGCATGAAGAGGTGCCTTTGTTCACAGCCAAGAATGCTCATCTCACTTATCCTCTCCTCTCTTTTCTTTCTCTGCCCCTCAACAAGCCAGTTTGGAATGTGATGGTTTTAGTGTGCACTTAGACTGTTATCCAAATGGTCACCAAACCATCTATCTCCACTTTGTTTTCCTTTAATAAGCAGATGAAAACCAACAACCACTGTGTGTGCATGTGTCCTCACATGTGCTCAGATACTTCAGTGAGGTACAGATGAGTCTCTTGTGGGCAGCAGTAATGGACTTAGCGCAGACAGTTTGAGACTGGCTACTTGAGCAACACTCAGGCATACTTTACCAAGGAGCCACAGCAGTCCAGAATGAAATATGGCTCAAACAAAGTCACAGCCTGACATGTACCATCCATATTGCTTTTAACAAGCATAGATGTACATTCTGTACACTGACATGCACATGCATGCTGACATGTTCAAGGTCACACATGAGGATGTACATTTAGACTGCAGAGAATATATAAGTAGAAGCACAAGCATAGAGACGGATCCTAAAGCAATATAAATGACTTTCTGACTGAGCTGGGCACTTTGGTTCAGTTGATTGCTATACTCAATCACCATGTGTCCAAAATACTGTATATAAAGAAATTACACATTAATTTTACTGCAACATTACTGACTTTGTTTTAGAGAAAACCATGCAAACACACACACTGTCACACACACATGGACAGTCTTTAACTCCTCACATTACCTTCCTGAGCTGGGTGAGCCCTGATGAAGTGCTCTTGGAGTAGTTTCTCATTTTGCGTAACCTGACCCCACTGAAGACAGCATCCACTTGCATGGTTCCTTTCCTTCAGAGAAGTTTGCCTTTTCCTTCTCTCTCTCTCTTCTTTGGTTTTTACACCCTTACTCCTGCCTCCAACTTTCTCTCATTTAGCACAGTCCCTGCCTGTACACACAGAGAAAGACACAGAGTACAGCTCCAAGCGCACAAAAAGTTTGAAAAGGGCACAAAGGCAGGGAAATCCCTCCTCCTGTCCAGCCTACTCCAGGATAAAATGTTTACAGCTCTTTCTCCACTCTCGGCTCCCAAACACACACACGCTTACTCACTCACTCTGACTCCTATCTCTCAATGACGATGGCTCCTTCTCTTTCTCTCTCTCTCCCCTTCTCAAACTTTTCCCACCCCTCCTTCCCTCATGCTACCCCCCTCCCCGTCTCCCTTCCTCCCTCTTTCTCCCTTCTCTCTCTCTCTCTCTCCTCCCTCTCCATTTTCCATCATCACCCCCCTCCCTCCACCCACCTAAACCCCCCACTGCTGAACTAATCTGCAGCTGGCCGGGCGATTGGAGCCCTGGTTGCTGGGGAAACCAAGTGTCCTGCTCCAAAAAAAAGAAAAAGAAAAAAAAAAGGCATGGAGCAGGAAGGCGCAAAGCTGAGCACAACTGAATACATAAATAACAGCCTCCTGTGGGAGCCAATTAAAGAAGCCCAAGGGCCACTCTTCCTATCTCAATAAGGGGACAACATGTTCATCTATTTTATCTTTTCAAGATTTTGTTTACTGGTTCACATGTGCCATTCAACAGCAACATCAACAACAACTACAAGTAGTGCAGAAGCACATAAGTGGTGAGCACTGAATGCTGTGTGCGGTGAGACAGACAGAAAATGGTTTGGCAGAGTTTGGGTTGATTACCGCTGACCTCCTCTAAATGACAAAACACAGACCGGGGAGTCCAGCTCACAATCAGGCCTAGGGCTGCAGAATAACTCAATGGTCCTGTGGAAAGAGCGGAAAAAGAAAGCGAGAGAGCAGGAAACAAGGCTGGACATGCATACTGATGGCCAGTGTGATTAATAATTAACCTGTTCAACCCCACAGACTCTCATTGGCAAGTCCATTATTACAAACATATGCTGTAAAGACAAACTGTGTTCAAAGTCTGAAATCTTTATAATGAAAATATATCATACACAGATATGGGTATCAAATGATGCACAACAAGACATTTAAAAAATTCCATTTGATATAAGACTGAAGTCATTAAAGTGACACCTTCGATTTAAATATTTCCCAAAAGAAAAAAAAGTGTTCTACACATTAGCTTCAGTGAAATTGGGGCAAAGACATACAGACTATGTATGAGGATTAGAGGTGAATAGATCAATCAGCTGATAGAAAATTCACTATTTTGATAACTGTGTCTCTTTTTAAGCAAAAATACCAAACATCGCCTGGTTCCAGCTTGTCAGTTGTGAGGATTTGTTGGTTTTCTGTGTCTTGTGTGACAGTAAACAAAACATCTTTGAGTTTTGAACTGCTAAAAATTTGAAGACATCACCTGATATCATCATCTGATATCTTATAGACCAACCAAATAATCAGTGAATTGAGAAACGTAACAGGCAAATTAAGTAGTAGTTAGAACCTTAATGGGAACAGACACAGTATCATGAACATTAATACAGTACAGGACATTTAGCCATCAATAGTGTTACCTGTATGTGAATTATACTCCATATACACAGATATACAAGCAAAAGACAGAGGTTTTACAAGCTTTACAAGGTGGTTGTTATAGGGCAGTTCCTTTGGGTCTAACTGACTGTAGAGGTGTTTATGATATTATGTCCACCCCATGTTGATGCTATCCAGGAGTGTGGAAAATGTTTTGATCTTACTTTGAAGCTCTTGGAGGAAATTAGGAAATGTATGGGGTCTATTGGAAACAATGGGGCTTAATGTTGTTCACTGTACGCATACAATATGTAGACAAAACAGACACCATTATGCAAATGATAAAAACTGTACACATGATCAGGGATCCAGGTTGCATTGTGATTCAATGTGAACTTTCAGAAGTGCAATACGGCAAAGTATCTTAAAAACAAAAGCATACGAAGGGGCCTAAGTTGCATTCCTGCAATCATTTCACTGAGCAGCCTTCATAAAGTATCTAACGGCATCACCTCAGCAGAGCAACTATCCTGCTGACCTCTGAGCCTAAACCCTGACCTCGCCTTTGAAATGCAATAGAGATCTAAAAAGCCTGGCTTGTCCATCAATAGCTGTGAGGGGAACAGGGTGGGAGGTGGGGGCTAGTAACATCTGTTTGGCGTTTATCCCACCTTATTGTGTTGCTGAGTCCTCTATCAGGCCTACAGCTGGGATCCTGGGAGCGTACTGAGCCCACTGTCCAGGGGACACACACCGTGACTGGGAACATGGTTAGGACAAGTTCTCAGTCCTTGATGGTGCGTAGTAGGCTGTTTGTAAGACCTCTGGTTTAAGCAGAGGAAATGACAATGAAATCAAACCCAGGGTGTGTTTTGTTCCCTGCCTCCTCCTTTCCTTTATAACCCAGAAACAGATTTTCTGAGGAACCTTGTCCAGGAAAACAGTGTCCCATCAGGAAGTACATTTTAATGCCACTTCCATTAATGCCCAAAGCACATCTGCTAACTCTGCTCTGCCCAGCAAAGCTCCTATCAACAACTGATCAACAGCCAGTAAGAAATTTTGTTGTAAGCAAATAGATTATATAGCCAACCAAACTTAACTGAATCTGTATGTCGTAGGTGTAATTAATAACATTAATGAAGGCTGTACTCCACTGAAATGAGCTACGTTCAGGGTCCTGATTTCGCACTTGCTAGCTCACTGGAAAGACTTCCTGGGACGCTTAGTGGAATAGAGAGATTGTTAGTGAATACACCTGAAAAAAGTGTTAAAAGTGTGATTTGTCTCCACCTGTGGGGCATTTAATGTCTTTACAGTGACTTGAAGAAGTAACTGTTACTGAATTAGTATTATATCCGTATGTGTCAGTCGGAGTTTTTGTATTTAATAGTTAGAAAGCCTTTGAACATACCTTGCAGTGAGAAATACATTCAACGGACTCCGTGTGCTCCGTTAGGTGATACTTTGGTCCATCTCTTGGTTAAGTAGCATGAGTAATTCAGTAGGAAAAAAAGAGCAAAAAACGCAACATAAGACTGACAATAATGATATAATAACGAGAACACAAACTTCCTCTGTATTAATTAATAAACAACCGACAAACATTTGTGACTTTTGTTTGTTTTTTGACTTGTTACCATTACACAGCGCGCCTTTAAGACGAAGCCACGTGACCTGGTCAGCGAGACGTCAGACCCGGAAGTGAAGCGTCTGTCATTGCAGTGTTTTCTTGGATGGTTTGTTTTTCAGTGGAAATGGATGATGTTTTTGGCTGTTACTGTATCGCCAATTGGACTATGAAATGTCTCGCTTGTCCTCAGCGGGAAAAGAAGCAATCCACTTTCCTCTCGTGTACAGGAAACTACAGCAACTGCCACCGAGCCTAAGTTAAAGTAACGCCACGAACTTGTAGTGAAATAGGCTCCTGTAGCTTTTTAAATGTAGCATAAATCCAGGTAGATGCTTTTTAGGTGGAATCCCCACCATAAAGCCGTGCATGTTTACATGGAGATCACACAGTTACACAGTGAGTGAGTCCTGTTCTGACGATTTTTGAGATTTTGTAGTACAAGACAGGTACATGCACCAATTCACCTCCTGGAGTTAGCAGCCGTTTTACATGATGACCATGATGGCCTTTGGAGCAAGGGCAGTTATTCTCAACCTGAGATGCACTTTGAGTAAAGCAGGCTCCTTTGCCAGAGTCAGACTCACTCAGAACTCCAGGGCATGTTTTGGTAAAAGAGGGCAGTTTTTAAACCAGATACCTAAGGTTACATTGCTATGTTGGGGTGCAGTGAATGCAACATCGTGTGCAGCCAGGTGCCAGGAAGCCACTCTACCATCCCAGAGAGCTGAGAAAAAGTCTGTAGCCAAAGTCCAAGTGCACAAAGTTATATTTTTAATTCGCCTCAGCTTCCGTGCATTGGTCCTGATCCTCAAATTTGCCCCCCTGCTCCTCCTCTCCCCCTTGGCTCTGGTGTCCAGTCGCTGGGCATCTCACTGGTTGGACGCTTTGCTGTGGGTGACTGAGACCTCGGGTCCTACTTTCATCAAGCTGGGTCAGTGGGCCAGCACCAGACGGGACATCTTCTCTCAGGAGTTTTGTGAACGCTTCTCCAGGCTCCACGTCAAGGTGCGCCCTCACTCCTGGGCCCACACCAAGCAGTGTCTCCGGAGGGCCTTCGGAGAAGGCTGGAGGAGGGTTTTAATCTTTGAGAGCAAAGAGCCGGTTGGCTCCGGATGTGTGGCCCAGGTGTATAGGGGTTGGGCTAAGGCAGACCATGTGGAGGATCCAGCCTTCCAGTCGCTGGTGGAGGAGATGGAGAGAGAAGACTTGCTGGAGGCCTGGGAGATCCCTGGTTTTAGAGGAGTGGTCAGCTCCCTGCGGCAGCTCTTCAGGGGGAGTAGGGAAGAGGAGGGCTACGAGGAGAGAGGTCACCCAGTTGGTCAGCATGAGAGCAGCACAGAGAAGGAGCATCTGATACCTGTGGCTATCAAGGTCAGTCTCACTCATCCCTCCAAATCTCACACTGCCTCCATGAATTGTATGCTAAGTAGAGCATGCTGTAGTGTGTCTTTCCATATCCTGCGGCACATGTTTATAAATTGTTTCTGGCTTATTCAAGGTGGTGCATCCAGGCATCAGGAGGCAGGTGGAGATAGACCTGTTGCTGATGAAAACAGGCACTTGGCTTCTGCACTGCCTCCCCGGACTCAAATGGCTCAGTCTGTATGAGATAGTAGAGGAGTTTGAGAAGCTCATGACCAAACAGGTAGGAAAGTTTAGAGCCCTACATTTAAAATGACACAGAATTTTCAAAAGTTGTTTTATATTTCTTATTAAATTACTGATAGGAACTGACTCTTCTTTTTGTGATCAATAAAAACAGCTCTACATTTATTTGCATGACTGAACTTTTATTTCAGATTGACCTCCGTTTTGAGGCCAGGAACATCGAGCGTTTCCGGGACAATTTCCGCGATGTGGATTATGTCAAGTTCCCAACTCCCTTGCGACCATTTGTCACCAGGACAATTTTAGTGGAAACCTTTGAAGTGAGCACAGAAGTATTTAAAATCTATGGAAAATGCTGAATGATTGAGTGATAAACTGAGCTTCAAATGTACAGTGCTATTAAGCCACACGTCAGAATATAAAATGCTTCTTTAGCAAACTCAACCTGTGTGATATTATTTTGGGGAAATATTCAATTATTCTGGTTGAAGTAATAACTTTTTCATTCCTCATAAATGAGGCCAACATTCTTGCAATTGATAATCAGCCCTTTTCTTGCAGGAGAGTGAGCCCATTTCAAACTACCTGAGCTCCGAGATGCCTCAGGAGGTGAAGCAGAGAATCGCCAGGATGGGTGTAGACACCCTGCTGAAAATGGTAAGATATATAATCAGATGTATTTCCCCCCTTCTTCATATCTGGAACATTTCCTAGTTGTCTCACATATCCATCTGTATTCCAGGTCTTTGTGGACAACTTCGTCCACGGGGACCTCCATCCCGGGAACATTCTGGTCCAGTGTCGGGGGCCTCCTGCTGGTTCCAGCGACAGTTCTGGTATCGCAGGGGAGCTCCAGGGTAAGACCACCCTCACTGACTTGTGGGACACGGTGGTTGTCAGTGTCAGGCCAGAACCGTGTCCTCTCCAGTTGGTGTTGCTGGACGCCGGCATCGTGGCTCAGCTCAGTGACCATGACCTTGCCAACTTCAAGGCTGTCTTCACAGCTGTGGTGCTGCGCCAGGTAATGAGGGAAAGGGTACATACAGAAGATGAAGTGTCTTTACCAAATTGTGCTGGTAGGATGGCCTAGTGACAGAAAGACCATCCTTTGTATTGAGGACATGGAGATGAACTTACACAAAACTGTTACTGTGTCTATAAGTAATTGTGTAGGTAAATTATCTGGTGATTACATTTTGGGAAAAGTAATGAAACCGTATAGGTGTTTTCCAGATTATGAATTTCAGGGATAAATCTGAGTGTAACTCAGGAAATATGGAAAATTCTCACTTCATAGGAATGCAGCAGATCATATTTTAAAGCTTGTTTTATGAATGATATAGCAATCCATCTTTAACCCTTAACAATTCCTCTTATATAGAAAACTGGACTAATTGTGCTTGCCACTGTGCCTGATTTTTTCTCTTCAGGGTGAGCGAGTAGCAGAGTTGATTTTGCATCATGCCCGAGGCAGTGAGTGCCAGGACGTGCCACAGTTTAAGAGGGAGATGGCTCAGCTAGTGGACCATGCTCTCAGCAATACCCTCTCTCTGGGAAAGGTACTAACCAAAATTTGTGCTTTCTCATTGTGTCTGGTTTGAGTTCCTGATGCAGGGCCATATGATGATGGCTACCATGATGGTCATTATTACTATTTTCAACTGAGGACATTAGAAAAGACATTGAGTTTGAGATCAATTTTCTTCTGATTCATTCTTGTATTGTGCTTGTTGTTCTTGTGAAAATCTGATAGGTTTCTCTCCTCTAAGAGCCACAGTAGCAAATTAACTTGAGTTATTTGTCTATTCAAAATGTCTAATTGGCTGGCGACAAGTGGACAGTGATTGTAAGGAATATTGATCACTGATTACTATTGATTTTGTTGACTGGGGTTTTTGATGTGTTTATAGATCCAAGTGGGTGACTTGCTCTCCAGAGTCTTTGGTCTGCTCATCAAACACAAGGTAAAATATCAGCAGCTTACATTTATGTATTATATTCAACAAACAGAACCCTGGTTCTTTGTTGCCATGGTCTTAGCCAGTTTTTCTCAAATAAAATAGCCTGAAAAGGATTTTTTGTGCACCAGCCCCAAGTTTTGCTTGTTATTGTAAGTTTATGAAAGTATTTGAAATGTTGTACTGAAAGGCCTTTGAATCTGAAATAGGTGGTTGCTAAGGTTATTAACCTTATGAACAATGCTAATAAAGCTCTAGTTTTGTACTAAATTTAAAAGGTCTTTTAACCAGCAACAGACTAAACTTAAGATAGTTAGAAGAAACACAGAGTGTCATAACTGCATGAACAATGATGCCATCACTTACTGATTACTGTTACTGATCATTTCTCTAGGTGAAGCTGGAGAGTAATTTTGCCTCGATTGTGTTTGCCATCATGGTGCTGGAGGGTCTGGGCAGGTCACTCGATCCGAACTTGGACGTCTTGGATTTGGCCAAACCCCTGCTGCTAAAGAACTGTGCCTCGCTGCTCTGATACATATGTATACACACAGTTGAAGAACAACAGATCAAATACTTTATAGCTGTTTTCCCATACAGAATCAGGTCCAGAGCCGCTCTTTAACACATGTAGCACAAAACAGGAGATTGGCCATGTCAGACACATGCTCACCTACTGGAAATACTCTGGTTTAGAGGGGGGGGGGTGCCTGGGTAGAGAGTCATCAACATGCCCACTTGCTCACTGTGAATTCAATGACAATGATTTGCTCTATTCACACATCAGCTGGCAGGGTAAAGTCTGTTTAATGTCCAGTCCAACTGATTTGGACATTTGCATTCTCACATCCAGCTACTCAGGGTAATTTCTAGATAAATTCAGGGTTGCAGTGTATGTGTGAAGTCACTATATCTGTGCTTGATCTATTGTCTGTGTAGGTGCACTGCGCAGCTGTACTGTATTCATATTGTAAACCTAAAGGTACAATACATGTAACCCATCCTCCTATACCATGATGAAGGTGGTCCTCAAGGTTGCAATGCAGATTCCACTCTGGATCACAAGATCAATGTCTCATCCTACATTTCAGCAGTGCTGATGCCACCAAATACCTCACTGAATTTTACATGGGTGGGGATCTCCCTTTCATCCCTAGCATTCAATTTTATGTCATCTACTGTCTGGTGGTGCAAACATTTTCACACTTCTGAAATCCCTTAAAGCCCCTCTCAGAGCCTAATAGATAGGCGTGTATGCACTCACTTTAGAGACTTACCACACTTGTAGTTTGTGGTGCTAATGGATGAGTCTGAACCCATCAGCAGACACCCCACCGATCACATCAAGAGACCATTTGTAGTATAAGGTATAAAACAAAAATACTGCCGTCTAGTTGATACCTTAAGCATGTTTCTTTTATTGACTAATATTAATCTCTGGGATATCTTTATCACTCCATCTTTTGGCCATCTTGAATAATGAATTGTCTAATAGGCCATATTGGTTTAAGTATAGATCACAATGTGCTGTAACATTTCATTCTTACACACCATTGACAGTGTGAAGCTAAATCCCTCCCTCTATCCTCTTATTATGTCTGTTAACTTTCCCTATCAAAGTAGTAGGAACATGTTATGAATTATACATATCAATAATAAGGAATCTGTACTTCTTTTCGTCTGTCTTTGCTACCTCGGTGACCAGTGCATAAGTTTTCCCTAACACTTTTTTAGTGAAGTCGATTGGCGCGCAGCAAAAGCAGAAAATTCACTACATCAAGGGCATCCATTTAATTTACAATTTTTATTAGAATCTCGTGAAAACACAGACAAGAGGCCTTGAATCTATCAATATCCATCCGAGGAAAACAATCAACACTACGCTAAAAGTGAATCAAGTTTAGTGCAAAAACTCATCACATACCCTTTATTGTGTACCAAAACTGTTGATTTTTTTCATCTATCAAAACCCAAGACAAAACAGCACTGTTCAAGTAAGGAGGGAGGGAGGTGACAACTGTGTAAAAATCTTTTCAATAATAATAATTATAATTCCTCATAATAATGACAAAGAAATAAAAACATCTCTAATGAACTCTTAATCACCTCAGTATAAGACGAGATTCTGTCACAGTCCACAACAACCAGAAAAATTATTTCTTTCCTCTTCTCATGATTAAATAGTTTTAAAATATCTCTGCATTTGCCTTCTCATCTTTTTTTTTCATTTGTTGCGAAAATAGGCAGCTGGACTGGTGTGATGATGCGGTTTTATTCTCCATGCGTATTATTGTGTGACAGAGAAAAGTTAAGTGGAGATATGGTGGAAGCATCTTGGGTGTCCTTTCAGGAGCGGCTGTGTGTGGCGATGCAATTGCTCTCATTCAGCCACCACCGGGTGGCATGGTTCAATCCTGAACACTTGTTCCTCCGGGCCGGAGCTGGCGGCCTCCTCCCCACTGTATAGGAAATCGTTATATAGCCTCTGTTTTTTTGTTTTGTTTTCTCTTTTTGGAATGATGCTTGTGTGTTGAAACTTTGTCCTGATGCGTATGGGCGTGCCAGATCTCAGTTCTATGTACCAAGGTTTCCGTCCTGAAGGACATCTACAAAGACAAGTGCAACCTCCATTTGTGTCCCCTTTCTGGAAAAACTCAGGGATCCAAAGGGTCCTCTGCTGGGGAATAAAGGGGACTAGTACCAATCAGATCAGGTAAGCATTACAGCAGGACTCATAAGTGTCTTGGGAGTAAAAGTCAGGAATGATAACAGGCCAAGATTTAGGAATGTCAAGCTGAAGGGCAGGGGTTTGTAACTTTCAAGCCTTCCTCAGAAACTCAAATGTCCTAACATAATTCTTTCTGGCAGAATGTCCAAGAGGTATTAAACGGAAAGGAAACCAATGAAATGCACAAATAAAATAAGCCATCCATAATCCATTTGTCATATCCGTTCATGCAGTCATCTAGTCTCCCATGCATTTTAAATAGTCTTTAAAGACCAGTAGTCCATATCCATTTGCCTCAGTTCTTTTGTTTATTTTGTATTTTTATCATCAAACTTATATCTGTCTCTATCAGAACTGTCAGTGGTGCCCCTGGAGGACTGTTGCCCTCCCTTCTCTGTGGTGGCTCTGGTGCAGCTCATTTAGGAGGGAGAGTGGGGAGACCAAACAGGTAAGAGGACTGGTTCTGGGAAATCCCAGGGTGTAAACTTTTTAGTCCCAATGTGGTGTATCTTCCCAATAGGTGGGGAGGGAAGGTGGGAGCTGCTGGACTAGAAGAGGAAGAGGGATGGCGGCACAGGCATCATATCGCCGCAATGGCACTGCGGCGTTTGTCGGTCTTTGAATGTGGTCATAGCCGGATAGACTCTTAGACGTCAGCACTTTACTAATAGAACTTCCTGGGTTGACTTTCTTTCCGTCATTGAAAAGATCCTTCGGCTGTCGGTGGCTTCTGTTAGATCCAAACAAGTTAAACTGATAATTTGGGAATGGGTAGATGAATTACGAGACTAGCCCCAGAAGCATCTTGTGGCAGAAAGAGAAAGAAAAACACATCTCTCTTTTGGACAAACCTAACCTTCTCCCTTTTACAGTGTGACAGCATCCATCTTCAAATCTAAGTTCTTTTTGGGAGGTGATTAGGAAGACACAGCTACTATGTCCGCGTTATCTCCTTAAGCTTGTCTTTACATTCCTTTAGGAAGATGAGAGGGAGCTGTGTGGGGAGTTAAGCCTGGTCAGGTAACGTAGCAAGGGTGCATGTTTGGGATGGGGCAGGAAAGATGAAGTCTTTCTCATCCCACTCTTGACTGTTTGTCTCAGCTTCTCTCCATAATGTTGTTCAAAGGCGCCGAGGTATTACAGCCCCCACTGTTGGGGGGACAAGGGAAGACATCTAATCCAGAGTTTGGCTACGAGTTATGAGCCAGGGGTGGTTGGGGCATTCTGCAGCAGGGCCACTCTTCTCCAGGCACCATCTCATAGGCAGAAGGAAGTGAGTAAAGTAAGCCCTTATCTCCGTGCGATGACGTGCTTCTCGCAACATCCCGAGCAAGGACCCGGCTTCAGCTTCCAAGTAAAATCACTGTAGCTCACCTGCAGGCGATGAGAACAAATCAATGACGCACTGGAAAGGATGGATGGAGAGAAGAGGATAGCCTCTTAAAGGTTAATTCTAGTATTCTGAAGGTCTGTTTTCTTACTTGAAAGATAAGGCTAGTGATGATTTTCTCGTTATCGTGATCCATTAAAGACAACTCAGCAATGGAGATGAATCCTTATGCAATATTCTCTGTGTATTAAAACAGATAACTTGTTCCTGCGTGGTGGAATCTAAAGGTACTCTAGCCATGCATAGTTTTAACTGTTTTGCACAGGGCCTAAACTATTCGTCTCTTAGATTTCAGCGTCTCACCCCAGTGCAATAAGTCCGAATGGAGATTAATTCTGGATTCTAATTTTGTAAAATTCTGTTTAGAAAAGTTCATCATTTAGTTTTCTATCCTTGTTGCCATCGAATATCCCCCAAAAACCTAATTCACCGTACCCGGCTCAACGGTTTTCTCGGGACTGTTGTTTTGGCAAATTTGTTCTATTGAAAGAAAATTCATTCACTTTTCATTTGTTGGGGTTGTGACAGAAATCCTTGAGCCATTCTCAAAATCTAGCCAAAAATAAATATGGCTGGATCCTGCTAGAGTGAAAGTAAGAAAATATTTGTAATTTGACTGAACTGGCGTGCTTATTCTGCAGAGTCCAATCAGTCACTACAGGAACTGATTTACTAATTAGTTCCTCTTTCTGCTTACTGCTCCAAAGTTGTGCTAATCAGTGAGGAGCTGTAATGATGGGACTGAACCTGCAGAGTCTTGGCTGAAAAACCACACAGAAACAAAGGACAAGATATGGATGGGAAAGAGGCAGAGAAGTGGCAGGGTAATATTCAGAAACAGAGAGGAGGAAGGTGTTCATTATTTGAGGCAGGGAAATGATTGGCTGGCAGAACAGACTGGCGGAAAAAATGAAGATGACTAATGACAAGGGCGTTACGGTAAAGGTCAGTTCATGGCTGCCGCTGATAACCTGCTCCTTCCCTGTACTAGTTGGGCTTTGGTATGGGGAAGAAAGCCATTTATCAAGACTTTATTACCTTGCTGAACTGATAAGAAACAGAGCTAAAATGTGTTTGTTTTGCGACATTAATGGAACCTGCTTATGACATTTGGTGCATGTTCTGATCTTTGATATGCATCCTCATAAAAGCTAGTGTATTTCAATTGCTTTCTCTCCGATCAACATATCTTCATTCACCAAGTTAAATAAAAGTCTGCGTGTGCGCGAAACAAATAACAAAGGCGCTCGATTTTCTGACCCAGAGCAACATCAGCAGACAGGAGAAGCTGAGACAGGCGAAAGTCAGACCAGATTAACAGGCGCTAAGAGATAAAGAGGCTCATTCAAACTATCAAGTGCAGGCTCAGACCTCGGATAGAGACAACATCAAAACTGATATTCAGATCTCATGACACGTGCAGAAAGAATATATGAGCAGAAGTGGAAGGAGATGGAAAAGAAAGAAAAAAGAATAAATGAGAGGTGCAGGGTTGTCAGCTGTATCAAACACAGCGATCATACACTTACCAGCTCAAGATGAGCAGAATCAGTGAGGTGTCGCGCCAAGACTTTAGATGCAGTAGGTGAAACCTCACTCTTCTCTCTCTCCAGATCATTTCTATTCCTATCTTCACTATTGTTGCCTTCAGAGTATAGCTTTGGCAGTGGGTTAGTGTCGTTTTTGCTCACCTGCTAAATTAGCAATTATTTAGTCCCAGCACGTGTACAATCTGTAGTTTAGCCCTATTCTTTATTATTTAAAAATTCAACTGCTGTATTGTAAGGCTAAACACATCGACATCTGTTGTTTGTTCAACTAAAAAACTAATTTACTCAGTCTCTATTAGGAATGCCTTTTAGCGCTTTTCCTCACTTAAAATAGAAAAGTTATTTTATTCTTATGTCTCTGATTGTAGTAAATTAGCATGAGATGGGTGACAAGGTACCATGAAATATGAATTAAATCTATTCTAATATAAACCACTTCAATACAATTGTCATGTTTGTAAATTATGTATTTAGTTACTTCAGTTTCAGGCCTGTGTTTTCTGCCATACGTTTATTTATTTGTGTTTGTTTGTTGTAGCACTTTGGCCATCTTTTGGCCCAATTCTGTCAGTCCAGAAATTTTATCCTCTTATATCACTAACATCATATACTAATCCAAGTCAATAAACTATAACGATGGATTATTGCCCAACCCTTTTAATTTATTATTCATTTTTGCAGTGATTGGCAACTTACCTGAAGTCAAAATCTGAACTGCCTTGATACAGAATGTTTAAGTACTATGATGATACTACACAGCAAATGCTAATTCGTCCAGGCCTTGAGACTATATAAAGTTCTAGCTATTCCTATACGGGGATGAGCCTACACCTAACCAACCATTAGCCAGTCGTTTACCTTTCTTGGAAAACTCTGCGGCTGTACTTCGGCGGCCACTTTGCGGTAGGACTTGAGGAGCTCCGCTGATCAGGCGATGTGAATTCTCTTACCACCACATACATCACAGAGGGAACAGGCGCGGTTCAGCATTACAGCATGCACACACATCAACACGACAGGCTGTGGGACTGAAGCACACTACGCCTCGGGGCACTGCATGGACAAACTAAGGACTTATGTGACACCTTTAAGTGGTGAGGATTTGTTCCTGCTGTTTTCAGTCACAATTTCAATCAATTTGTCCAAATTTAAAAATTATAAAGGCATACCATTGTGTTCTATCCATTTTGACTACTATGAACCATCTGTGTGTCTCAATCTTCTGTCAACTACCTCTTCTGTTGAAGAACTCCCGGGAATATTTTCCGGAGGTGCAAAGTGCCTCGGAATACAGCCCAGCAGCAGCTCTGAATAGGCTCTGGTCTCTGGAGAGGAGGTGGGAGGAAGGAAGGGAGGAGGGAGGAAAAGGATGCCAAGAAAGAGAGAGGGAAGGAAATGCAGATAAAGACAGAGAAAAAAGAAAGGGTGAGAGACAGGAAAGAGAATTAATTGAAAGGAGATAGTAAAATGTGAAGAAATTTAGCAAGGAAAACAGAGAGGAGAAGTAGCAGGTTGAGAAAGAAGGAAGGAAAAGAGACAGTCACAGACAGTAAAGGAGAAAAATCCTGTTAGTAGGCTGTGCCCCACAGCAGGGTGATGAAATAGAAATATTCAATATGGAATAAAGTAACATGCATTCAGATGCAGAACTGAATGAACTGCGATTCAAGAACTACAAACCTGGTTGCAGCCTCAATAATGGAGAATCAAGTATCTCCTCCTCTACATGAATCGGGATGTCATGACAAAACAACCTGACTTATTGCCTGCAAAACATACTACAAAATAGAGTTAACTATTATGTCCTATCACGATGAGAAAATAACACAATGAGCTAGCTGAGATAGATTGTGGGGATGAAGGGACGGGAATTAGTGAAGATGAGAAATTTGCACACTTCCATCATAAAATGTACAATCATTGTGACTGAATCTACATGCAAATGTAGGGACTGTAATACTTGATAAGAGTCAAATATGACCAGAATATAGATACACATATACTCTAAGGATAATTGGCTATGTTGCTCTTAGCTATTTCCAATAAATGTAATAATTTGCTGGACACTAACAGTCACAATGCTGCAGAAGTCTAGATATTGAGCAGAATAACTTGGGGTTATGTGAGCTCTCAAATATCTATAACATTTGGGCAATTCAGGTTTAAGTACACAATGGATGAAATGGTGGAGGCATAACAGCGATTAAGGAATTAGTTGACAGTGGATAGGAGGATTTGGGGAGAGGGATGGCTATTCAAGTCTTCATACTAATTTTCATCCATTTCAAAACACAGTGGTTTTGATCTATTACAGTTGTTGTCCATTGTTCAGATACACTGTTAAAGACAACAGCCCCTTGTGGTAACCGCCAAAAACAAATTCATTCTTGAAATTGTATTTGTGTTCTCAACCCCTGATACCATCACATACTGGTGTGTGGTATTAGACTCCTATGGTGCAATCTATACTCAGTGTCTAACTTGTATTTAAAATGCAAAAAACTTAGAAATTAAATTTTAAGTTGTGATAAATGCATCACTGCATGTGTGATATTGAAACTACCAACCTAATGATATATCTCTTAACAATGAAGGAAAATCTGCAGAGGTTAAATTGGACAAAAAGCTTTAAATTTCCATATGAGAATATATCAAATCAATATGTCCAATTAGAACATTCATCAAAATTTAGGACACTTTTCTTATGGTTCTATTTGTATAATAGACATTTTCTACTTCACACCTACTAGATATTTTCATCTTTAAATCAACATCAAATACAGATCAAGCCTCTATATGGTTCTTTTTTATGTGTATGTCATAATTCATCTCTATCTAGATAGTCCTCTCAGGTGGGGCTCAGGCAGGTAATCTCCGGTAGCCAGCTCAAGTACTTGCCAGGAAACAATGGATCGCGAGTCTATGCAGGTGTGTATAATAAATAAATGAATAGGCGGTGGTTGTATATTACGGCCTGTGTATTCTCACTCTGTGGGCAGCGGTACTCCCGGATATCTTGGGAGTACTGTAACCGGCTCCCTGTATCTGAAACTATTGAACAATCTATCCATCTGGATGTCACTCAGCAAGTGCTTGTGCTGGAGAGGAGAAGAAGAGAAGGAAGAAAAACCACTGCTAAACTGGTATATTTCTTATTAAAATGTGCGTCACTCAAAACCAGAAGTAATGTCAAATTCCCAGATAACTCTTACCACCTAAACATTCAAAGATCAACGATTTGACTCGAATAGAGTCTGCGTTGCAGGGTCTAATGGGTTGATCAGGAGGGTCTCTGCAGCTCTGGCCTGACAGAAGGGAACAGAGATGGGAAACTGGATTTAATACATAGGGTAAGCTTAGAGAGAAAAGGAAGAGTTTGCACATTCTAGTCTGCTATTAGATGTTGTTCTAGACCAGAGACTCCTCAGCTTTATCTAACTTAATCCAAACAGAAATTTGTTCTAACTCTCAAGTCAAAATAATATTTTTGAGAACCCAGTATTAAACTGGAAACAGATTTAACATCGATAATAACCTGATTGAGAAAATTTGTTGATAAAAGGAGGTACATCTTTTTGCATATGTATAATTATCTAACAACGTGGTGCTTGTGATCTTAAGTGACCCTAAATTCTAAGTTAATAGTAGCCAAAATACGATGGTGTTATTGAATGAGTAATATCCGGTGACAGTGATCAATATTAAGCCGGAGATTTGGGACACAAAATAAACCGGCAACTTTAGGTTTGTCTTGTCAACTTCATATGTGGTAGAAGAACATCAAAACATAACAATGACTATTCATATCTGATCGCCCTCTAAAATCAAATCACCTCTATTCTCTTTTCTTCAAGTTAAACTCTCTTCATATGGTGTTCATTTTTCGGCAAAGGCTTGGAAAGATAGCACCGTCCAGCAACAGTCGTTTGCTGATGAGTAACCAGCTCAGGTTGACTATTGGATGAAAGACGCTCTGGAAAGCTGATTGAGACTATATTTCAAAAATATATTTAGTGTGGAAATCTTTGCTGCAATTGTTCCTTCACGTATTCTTCCTAGTTTGTAAAATATAATGATAACTAATGAATATAATCACTATTATGTTCAAGCATAATAATGATAATATAAACTTTATTTTATACTACTTCTTAACGAATTAAAGTATTAAAAATTAAGCAAAAACAAAACAAGTAAAAGCTTAGGATCTTTTCAGTGATAAATGATGAAATAAAATATAAAATATAATACTATAGTTTAAAGTGGATGATAAAACCCAATAACATATTAATTCAGTAGTCCATTCTTATCTACTTCATATATACCTTTTGTATCTCTACGTGTGAGGATGACACAGATTGACTGCGGTCGGCTGTCCGGTGGTGGTGACAGTCACTGCTCTCCGTGTCCTGCCGTCCCGACCGATGGGTTTTCGGCTCAGGATCAGGGCAGAGTCAGAAGTTGTCGTGGCCCGATACCC
>BRZM01002446.1:0-31788 GCA_033238685.1 Lates japonicus | reverse complement strand
CAGTCAGTTTACACACTGATAAATTGCTCATCTTACATCCATCCATCCACAGAAACTCATTTAACACAATCACTTATTATCATCTGGTTTACAAAACTGTTCACAGAGCTGTGTCCAACAAACATAATTTTGCTTTGTCACGTTTTTTAACTGACATTTCATTACAATAAAAAAAATTCCATTTTTACACAACAGGTGTCATTTTGTTTTATGAAATCAAGGGCAGCATTGAGAAACAGACATTTCTCAACATAAATTTGGTATGAATTGATGTTAGATGGAATTGCATAACTCCATAATCCTGTATTCTTTCACTTTAAGGACATATTGCATCCTATCTCAAAGGCACACACTTGTGTTGCTCAAGCACAGGAAATTTCCAACATGCTGAATGAACTCTCAAGCACTGTGGAGGAAGGGGCTGAGTTTACGCTCACGCGGATTAACATGTTTGGAAATTCTAACTCTCTCCATCTGACATCTTTGTGTGAGAAGAAAAGCAGAGAAACCTTTGACAACGACATTTTTCACATGATCTGGGCCGGATGAAAAAGTGCCTTTGAAAGGCAGTGAAGCCCAGGGAAATTGTTTGTTGACCACACAACAACCATCGTATTGCGGCTGTCAGGCCTGTGTGGCATGAGGAATTCCTTTGGGAAACAGATTAATAGTTCATTTTCATGGCAGTTGCACTGAGAATGAGAGAGAGAAAGAAAACAGGGAGAGGGAGAGGTGAGTGAGGAAAAAAAATGGACTTCTTTTCATTTCATCACTTTTTGTGAGCATTTTTCCATTTTTAATTGTAATTTGTAATAAATAATAAAAGAATATTCATGTTCATTGTACAGCCATATGCAAATGCTTTTTTTCAGATAAACACTAGTCTGCATTTTCACTGGGGTTGCTTCGAATGGACATTTTGTTTTTCCAACTTGACAATAATGTCATCCGGAATGCATTCTCAGCGACCAGGAAGTTTAGGACTGCCGCCCCATCCTCGTTTTCCCATGATCTCCTGTTTTATTTTATCAGGGAATTGCTGCAGAAACAATGGTCTTCCTTCTCAGAAATGTTTTGCATACCTCTCCTAAATATGTCGGAATTAGCATGGAAATAAAAACATGTTTACGCCTGCACCAAAAGAGAATTTTTAGTTTAAGTCAACAGATTTATTGTCTTTTTTTTTTTTTTTTTTTTTTTGGAAGCAACTGCACAATTAGATTACCTTATTAGATTGCAGTATTATAATGTGCAAAATTTGGATTTCTGTTTTTTTTTAAAATTCTATTTCCTTTTTTTAATGCAACAATTTCAGTGTAATTACATAAATAAATAAAATGGCACCTACTCCACCTCATAGTTTATAGAAAATGATTAGGCTTAAATAATTTTAAGGATTCAGGAGAAAATAATTATTTTTGTTAACAGAACAGTTTACTCTGTGTATTTGATAGATATGACATGATAAATCAGATGATGATTTGTTTTCTTTGATCTGAAATGGATTTGCAGCATTTGGGAGGAGCTCCAAATAATTTGCTGATAATCTGTGTGGTTGTGAGAGGGCAGAGACAGCACACTCTTTTACAGGTTGTGCTAAGTATTCATTTGGAACCAAAACATTAGTCCTTATTTGTTACTGGTGCCACACTTTATAGCCTTGGGAACACGCTCAACAAACACTAACAAATCACTTTCCCGGGCCACAGTAGGTAACCCTACGGTAAGTAGCACAAACTTTTGTCTTTTCCCAAACTTTTTACACCAGTAATTGTTCTAAGTGCAGGTATCAATCAGAGCCCTTGCCATTTACAGTACATTATCTCCTACATTAGCCCCGTTGAATAATGTGTGAGTGCAGGTGGAGACACTGTAAACACGAGCCCTGCAAGAGTGTATGCAAGAGTGTGTGTTGAAGAGTGGGCGTGCATGCGTGAGCATACACCTTGTTAGCTTGTATCAATGCATGCCCATAGCTTTAGAGCCAGACAGAGGTGTGCACCCTCAATAGATCAAGGCCTCACTAATGGCATATGATGCTGTGGCGGCCTCAAAATGAGCCATGTAAAAGAGTGACATTATCGATCGCGCCCGGTGAGTCGTGTGGCCTCCAAACACCTGTGATTTTAATGGCACGCTTACTTTTTCATGGTTGTGGGAATAAATCACAACGTGGCTGTGCTATGCTGGATCAGGGGGCCCCAGCAGCATGGCAGAGCGCTCCATCACATTTTATATTGTGTTAATAATGTCAGATGTATGTGGGGGAGAGAGGGCCCTGCGTGCATTCATCACAGGCTCAGTGGTATACGGGGAGAGGATCGGACAGGGTGTTGGGCTGGGAGACAGACGCCTCCATTGAGCTCTCTGTCATTCCTCCACAGAGTCAGACAGACACTGCGAGGATCTATATAAGCTCCGTGCGACACGGCACACAATCTGTCTGCTGGGCTTTGCCTGGGAAAAGCTGCTCTCAATGGCACTAAATTTGAGCCCAGCAAACATTCGTCAAGACATATGCTTTTATTCTTGCCATCAGAGAGGTTAATGGGATTAATTCGCAATTTCAATCACTCTGAGATGTAGCTATAAATAATTCATGGTCTCAATGGAAAGCAAGACTTTAGTTCATTAATTCTTCGAAATTATTTTCACTCCATTTCTGTTTGATAAATGATGTGCGCAAGGAAAACATATTGAAATGTGCAGGAAAAAAAAATTTAAACTGCTGTCATTTTGGCTTTCCTTGAACTGAGGGCAGACGGTAAGAGGGTTACTTCTGCTCCTCTCACTGTTTAATGCCCTGTCAAAGAAGACAGGGCAGATCATCTCAGGATACACCCTCCGCCAAAGCTATTCTAGCACACCTTCCAGGAAACGCACTTAATCTGGTCAGCATTACCAAGAAGAATTTACTCATACATTGATCCTGGTGGCATGCCCTTGGAGTTCAGTATAAATCAGACCAATCCATAATACTTACAATTTTTTATATATAAATGTTTTTTTCATAAATTTTCACAGACACCTACAAAACTAACTTTTAAACTATTGTTCTCCCTTATCTCTGCTAGTAAAAGACGCCTAATTTATCCCATCCGCTCCTCAGACTCAAATAACAATGAAAGCTGTCTTCAAAAACAACACTATAATGTTAATCATCATAGATGAACAACAGGTAGCAAGCAGGCAGCACTGTACAATTATTACAACCTCCTGGAGCCATAACATGTAATCCACAAGCACCCATCCCTGCAGGCACTTAAAGACTTTGACCCCTTGCACTCCCTTGCAATGTGGTTAATGCAGATTACAATGGTCTGACTACTGAGAGCCCTCCTCACAGCTGCTCCCCACCTCTCCCAGTCCACGCGGCTGTAATTTAGCAGGCTGGGCCACTTGCTTCCCCCCTGGAAGCTTTGAAGCAAAGTCAATAGAAAGTGGACAGAAAGTTTGTTAAAAAGAAATAAAAATAATAATTAAGAAAAATACAGACCTTTAGGGCCGTGTGTGTCAGGGTGAGATGGAGAAGACAGGAGTGAAAGTGCACTGAGAGAAATCAAACAGGCAGCTCATTTTGTCAGACGGGAGTTGGCACCTTCACACTTTACCGTCTCCCTCACTCCCAGTGGCCTCATTTGAGTTTAAGCAGGATAAACTTCCATAACAACATGGAGGTTTACCACATGGTTTGTCACAGTTTATGATTCATCTAAAATGGTTTTTACGTATTTAAACCTTGAACCATAGTTACATTGATGCAAAGCATGATTGTTACAGTTTTAATCAGTAACGGTCACTTTCTGCTACCTTTGCAGAGTTTGTAAAGGGGCAGAATAGCAGCAAAAGGTTATTTTGGACAGTCTCCAAGCCACAGGATTTATTATGCCTTGTCAGTGAATTGGTCTGTGTATTGAATATATTTGCTCTAAACTAATTGACCAGTATGGTGAGAGGCGCTGAATTAGGCAAATGGGCCCAGGATGTGAAGTTGGACTTGATTTATTACTTTGAATGCAACTCAAACCAATGGCTCAGTTCCCCAAAACCATTGCATTTCCCAGCTGAAATCATTGTTATGCTTAAGAAAAGAGAGATTATGCGGGCTTAATGAGTTTCAGTGGTTGAATGTGTTTGCGCGCCATTCAGGGGCGAAATCATATTTAATGGCTGACACTCAGTTCATGGCAGGTCCTCCTTTTTCTAAGTGGCAGGTCACCTTCGTCACCGGGAAGGCCCTTTCAGAGGGGAGGGCCAAAGATAGGGTCCTACATTCATGAAAAGGGGAGCACAAACGCTGCGCATGAGAAATGAAATGGGAGAAAAGCAGTTGATTTGCACACAGCGCTGCAGCTCAGCTCTGGGTTGGCTATAGGCCTCAGCCTGCTGACCTCACTGTGCCAGACTGGGACCTCACTTGCTTTTGGAGACGCTTTTGTTTCTCCAGCTCAAGAAGAGCACTAATTTCATTTCAGTCTCGACAGACCAGTTGCCTTGGCTTCTAGGTGAAAAATGTCGCAGATCGCTAATAAATTAAGATACTCTCTTTCTTCTGTCTCAGAGCTGTTTGTCCCAGTGTCCCAAACTAAGCCCACAGTTATATTTTCACAACTGAAATCGCATTCATTTGCAAATTGACCCTTTACAATTAATTCCCTGAGACTGAAATTCTAAGAGGCTGATAAAGAAAGTAAAGACCAGCTATAATTTGGCTTTGGCCTGACAGCTCTAAATTCTTGTTTTCAGTAAGGTTCTCTCTTTTTGTTACAGGTTGGATTTTTCAAGCTACTTCTCACAGTAACCAGTTCTGTCCCTGCGGAAAATGTTCCCAATACTTTACTTTGAAGGATTATTCATGGCATCAGTTACTAGAAATTGTGGCAAAGTAACACAAATAACGTGTGAAATGCCAAGAATTCTGTTTGGGATTTACAGTGACTTGATATTTATTGGATTTCCCTGGCTGATTGGTTATAATTTGGTGAGAGCTTCCAGACAGTTAGCCTTGGTTGTTGTTGCACAAACATATAAATTTCCATACACTAATCAATGCCACTGCTGTAATTTGACCCATTGTCAATAGCAATATGCTCCTATTAGGAACAATGCATTGCCATGACCAGTTATGAGATTAACAGTCATTGGCTGACAAATGAAAAAAGGCCATCCCAGCTTATTCCAGTTTAATAAGTACTGAATCCACTTTATTGATTATTCCCTGCTAATATGCAGTAGCTAAAATCAATAAGCAGCCTAGCTCTCATTTCAATATAAATCCAATTATTGCTATTGGTAAAGCTGAAGAAATTAATTAGGAAATGGATCACCATGTTTTCATTGTCGTTTGGCCATATGTAATGACTTAAACACTAGTCATTGTTTAGTATATTCATAACATATACAGGCCAAGTGACATCCTATTTTTGTAGCAGTGTGAATACATATCCTCACTCATCATTTTCATTTTATAATTTTGCATTGCATTGATGTTAGGTTTATGTTTATTTGTCCACTTGTACCATTGGTGCATGTATTAGCTGATTTAGTCGCATATGACTGAATAAACTGTATTTGATTTAATGACTCCATATGGAGTTATTTGCAGGGCGCTCTGTATCTGACAGGGAGCAGAAATATGCTTCTACACTCCTCTGTAGACTTCTATTAAATCCCCCTTAAGTCTCTCTAATCACCTGGTTACACATAAGGCTGTTTGGTTTTTTCAAATCATCTTTAGTTAGAGAGAGAAGTGAGGGAGACAGAGAGAGACATCATTACTCTGTAATAAAGCATCCATATGGTGTAAATGTTGAGCTGGTGCAAATCCCTGCAGCTTAGCTGCAGAGCACCCTGGCAGGGAAGGTCAGGAGTAAATGCGACTGACTTAAGCATATGTTTCTTTTTCTGCCATTTATATTTCTGGGTTGATGGCACGAACAGGAGATGAAAGGTACTTTGATTGGTGGTGGGACTACACAGGAGGACCGTAACCTTGCTCTATGTTAGGACTAATTTGGCAGTGCCATTATAAATGTATCATTGTTTTTGCATCATTTATGTAAAACAACTGATAAGAATTTACTGGCATGGTATACTGTAGAGCCCTAAGGCCTTTTATATAAAACCCATTTCTTAAGGTTGTGATATTTTTGTTTCAATGTTGGTCTCTCTAGAAGAAAATGAATAACAGAAGAATGCAGCTTTAACTTCCAAAGCTTCACTTTAAAAGCCGTCTGCCTAATTTTAGAAACAAATTTTTATTCAAATTGTTTGCTATTTGTTCCTTTACACACGGTTTTGTCCTTTTACATATAAACATTAAAATACATATTACATAGCTAATATATACTGAAATCTTGAGTTACTTGAGGATATTAGTTCTAATCCTAATGAAATTGCTCATTAAGGCACTTCCAATTAATATTCCTTTCCCAGGCCCAAGATTAGCACAATGGTCCTCTGGTGACACTAGCCCATTGGATCGCCCCTAGTTCTAGATGTGATGTGTTTACCTGGTAGCTTAGTGGTCTCTTTTAAGGGCCAACAAAGATGTGCGTAATGAGCCATCTCCCCTGTCTTCTCTCCATGCTGGCAAAAGAACCCTGCACCTCCTAAAGGTGTGATCAGACAGAAAGCGAAGCAAATTTTTGCGCTGTATCATTTGCGAAATTTTGTCACCTGGACTGTTTGTACACTGGCTGTTTGAGGTGAAGACACAATCTGTACAAAAGTTAATCGTCAGCTAACTAGCTCTTTTCTGTTATTTCCTTCCAGCCTCTCTCCTTTTGTTTCTGTGCGTGTATGACACAGCCCTGGTATATGTGCACTTTTTTTTTGGAAGTTGACACATTTTCAACTTGTGTTAGCATATATATCATGGTAATCAATTCATGGACAAACTTGCCTGTAACTGTCTTTCTCATGCAATCACTTCTAAACAATCACAATCACTTCTAATATTTGCTTTGCATTTTGTTTGAACACACTGTAAAGTAAGGGAAGGCCTGTAGAGTCTGTTACAGCCTCAGTGTGCAGTGTTTGTGTGAGTGAAACCAACTCTTTTTGGAACTGGGGTAGGGTTGTGTCCGACAATTTTTGTAACTTTCTGAAACATGCAGTGTAACATTCCAATACAGCTATTAGAGGAGTGAATCATAGGGTTAAAGTTTAAACTTCCCTCTCCCTGTTACTCGTGTCACATTTCATCCCATCAAACACAAGATACTCAAAAGACACAAAAGAAAGCGATTGGAAAAGCAGTTAAACACAGAGATGAGGGTGGGTTTTTGTGGTCACTGAGAGAAGGCACGTTATAAACATTATACAGGATATGTGTCCTTTTGTGTTTTTCTTTGCATTTTCTATCTTGATCGTGTAATTGTACCATGTTCTGTACTGGTTGATGAGGGGAGGAGTCTTTTGTCATTGTAAAGTTATTAGAGGGCTGGGACGTAAAGACACGACTCAGCATGTGGGTGGAACAACATAATGTAGTCCTAACCACTAACTTTATTTATCATGCACACACATACACAGAACACACAAACACACACTCAACATTCTCTCAGACTTAACCCAGGCAATCTGTCCTTAATCCTACGCTCCCTCTGTGTATGTACGCACTGTACAGTTAGGGCTTCAGCTAATAATACCTTTCTCCATCACTCAAAGTGACTGGGTGTATGATCACACCACTGAGCAGCTTCCTGTGCACCTATTGATTGAATAGTCATTTGAAAAACTCAAACATTAATGCCTAGTGATATTTCAGCAGTGAACTAAAAATAAAGTCGATGCAAAGGCTTTATAAGGGTTATAAAACCATAAGATCCTCCCACAGCTTTATCTTAATCAGAACTTTTTTTGACCCCACATTAACAATGTCCAATAGCATTATGCATTAGATTCATTTGAGAACGGGAATTTAAACACCAAGACTGTTAAGCCCAGAGATTGAGTACAAAAAAGAGCAAAACAGGAATGTTGTACTTTCTCTCCATCCCCCAGTTTGAAGTCTTGTACTTAGCTAAACCCTTTTAAAGTAGACAGTAGTAGTCACCCTGGTCCTGAAGGGCTCTGCCCTTAATTACAGAGCAGCTGTAATTACAGAACCTGGATGGAGGGAGAAAGAGAGGAAAACCTAAATCCAGCCATTGTAAATTTAGATGACTGCCTTCTGATGATACCTGTTTTTTCAGCATTGAGAGGTGCAAATAATCCCATCAAAGTGAACAATGGCTACACACCTGCCTCCTACACTTCTGTCCAATTACATGCAGCTAAACATTAGACCTGCCTGCCTCCTTACTCTCGACATTGACCGTACATTATCTGCACACTTAAGGCGCTTCAAATTATGAGGTTCTGTAACTACTCTGCTCCTAATGAGAAGTGCTGAGATCAACCTGCAGAATTCAGCAATGGCTGCCTTCACCTGTTTTATGAATACTCAGCAACAGTGTGTTTAAGTAGTGAACCATTATATCACACATGCAACAAATTACAATGCCACTTTCAGTCACTTCATATTGCTAAATGATCTCTAACCAGGGCAAACAAAAGCCTTAGTTTCAAATACGGTTTTGAGTATCTATGACGAAAATGTCTTTTCTGTGTTTATCTAATGGAATTCTTTTTTGATAGTCTTGAAACAGAATACCAAGCCCACTTAAAACAACTCATTTAATGTTGCGAAACATAAACCAGCAGTGTCTTATTTATCATCCATAAAGTCTGTGTGTCATATTATTCATAAGTCGGTCATTTGCATCCCGGGGAGGAGTGTTAGTGTTAATGAGTTGACCCTAGGGGTCAAAGGTTAAGCTCTCTTCCAGTTGAGTTGTCAGCGCAGCAGGGCCATTGTGTTCAGAAAGGCAGTTGGAGGCAGAGCTCAGTGTGTGTTAGTCACAGAAAAAAAAAGAGACTTTGTGAATGTGCATGTGTGCTTATATGTGTGGATATGCCTAAATGTGCTACTTGTAAAGATCACTGAGGCCGGTGTGGCAGAGTCCATCCAGTCAAGTGTTTCTCAGATCTTCCACCACACCCACTCCATCCACTGCATACAGTGATTTCTCTCTTCTCTCTGCTTATCTGTCTCTCTCCAGATTGGTCTCACTTGCCCTTTGGGTTAGTAGAGGCAGTCACCTGTAAATGTTTGATTTTTTTTTCATAGATTCAAATAATCTCTTGCATTAGATTGTTTAAGCCCACCGACCTTCCTTTAAGCCTTGCTTTACCTCTGATACTTGTTTGGAGAGGTAGAATTCTCCACCAGTCACTTTGGCAGTAATCCAGTCCGTCATTTGTCGCACTAATCTGATTCAAACTTTTAACAGTTTAGTTAAACTGCAAAAGTGGTGGGAAAGTTTTAAAATATGCCAGTCAGCTGGTGAGTTGAATACCCTAGCCCCCACCCCTGTACACGCAGAGAAGCACACAAGTCTACAAAATGAGTTCTTACACTTGAAGAACAGCAATAACTAACTTTAGTCTTCCTGTAAGCACTGAAATGGCCATAAAACTGTAAACCAGTAGTTCTCCTGCCCCTAGTTTTATGTGTTAGGATAATGTCAGCCTTTATTTCTTTCATTTAAAAAATGGTAATCATCTATATTTTCTTTCTTTTTTAATGACATTTCTGTCATTTCTTTGCTGTGTCCAAGTGAAGCCCACTTTCCTGCCTGTAGGCCTGTGTGCATCCCCCTTTCCCTCTGACCCATTACCCACAAACCATTAGGACCCGCTTAGAGTTTAGGTCTGTTTTTATTGAATGCTCTTTTACGCCTCTGCGTTTGAAGTGAGCGCTGCTCTGCTGTCATTTCCTGCTCTGAGCGCTTGCCGCTCACGACATGTGTAATTAAGCACTGTGCCGAGCGTCCCATAGAGTGGCCGGCCACACTACTGATGTTTAATACCCACAACCAGACACAACGCCTCATTGACAGTGCTATGGTTCACTGCCTGTACAATTACCCCACAGGATATACTTCACATCACCTTCACAGGTACAAAGTGCATCTGCCTGCTTTTCTTCATGTCAGCCTTGCCTTGGTTTATTTATCAAAGCTAGCTGCAGAGGTACATCTGACCACAGAGGACAAGTATTGCATTTCCAACTATTACGGTATCTGACAAAAAGTGCGTGAGTGTGTGTGTGTGTATGCATACATGTGTGTGCATTTTATAGGTGCTGAAGGTTAAAGTGTTAAGGCTGCTCAGATCCCATTGAACACAGATGTGTCAGATGTGCTTTCCCCCCTGCACTACCTTCTCTATTTCACAACAGGGAGGATGTTGATAGGCGGAACACGGTTAATATCGAGCGCAATCATTACACAATCTGCCCTGTTACAAAAGAAAAAGTTAAAAAAACAGAAAATAAAACGTGACTGGGTAACCTGTCTCTTCCTTTCTCTGGCTGTGATTAATGAAAGACTAGATGGGCTCTCTGGCACATTAATTTCATAGCTCTATGAATTTACTGCCAAGGCCTCAGGCTGAAAGAGACTTTTCAAACAAAGGTCAAAGTAGAGGACTTAAGTAGGTCTGGGTTTTGTGTCACAGCTGGAAATAAGGCCCTGGGATTTTTAGTACTTTATGGGCCTGTTGTGAGGCTGATAATGTGCATTGTGGGAGTATATTCCTCTGAGGAAGACGTTAAAGACTATGAGAGAAGTTAAGGGGTTTGGCCTCCATGTAAAGATATTTAATGGTAGAGCGATTTATTCCGACAATATTACAAACAAGAGACATACTAGATCAAAATCATGAAGTAATGAGAGTGGACTGGGACATCTGTTACTGGGAAGAGTTGGTTGTATCATAAATGACCCATAAATTTATGAAGTGTATATATTTGCTTTCTGTTGCACACAAAAACCAAAAACCTCCATAAACTCACACCCACTCACATTCATGCAAACAAGGCCATAGTGTTTCATAGATTTAACAGTGTATTGTTTCTGTGTCAGCCAGAAGCCAGTGTGTGTAACTGTTTCTGTCATGGCTGACAATTTGATAGTTTTCACACTTTGGTTTGCCAAGGCTTCCCATTTTTCTCCACTCCCCATTTCCGCACTAAAGCCAACTGAGGTTTACAAATATTGAGCCTTAATCCTCGGGCCTCAGACAGCAGGGCCTGCTGTGTGGTGCTCAACAAATGACTGAGTGTTCATGAGTGAAATTAGTTCAGGGAGGCCTCTGTTTCCTCTCTATGTTGATATAGGGGGAAATAAAAAAGCTGCGTAAACGTGGAGCCCCAGTTTGTGAGTACCTCAGTGAGTTGAAATAAAGCTAAAGGCCGTGGACATCCAGAATAAGTTTTAAATTTCTTTTATAAAATCCAGATATGGCTGAATGGTTGCCATTTTTTAATCCCTGGGCTGATATGTGCATGAAATCTGAAACAGAAAGCTTACTTACTACAGTATGATCAATGTGCCCCTGAGCAAGGCACACCCTTATTTGCTCTATTAGAGGTGCTGTAATTGTACTTAAAAATGTAATGCTTTTTATTTGGTTTACAATCATTTCTCTCCTAGATTAATGTCCTGCATCATGTTACTTCACTATTCTACCCTGAATTAAGTCAAATTCTGTTATACTGGAAGATAGCTAGTGAGTCCAAAAGGAGGTTTTTGTAACTAATGTCATTCATATTACTAACACAAGTAGTGGCATTTCATTTTCTCAGTGTCATTTATTTTTGACTTTTGACTAGCTGTTAAAATCATTCTAGATGTGACATCCTCACCTTGAGTGTTAGGAGCGTTTTGTGTACATCTGGAAAAAAGAACAAACAAATACACGTTTTTACTTATTTACAAATACGTTTTGTAAAATTTACAGCTACCGTAAACAGTTCCGTCCATGTTTCTGATAACATGGACTCCTGCATGAGGCAGAACCCAGATGCATATTACCTAAAATGATCCCTGAGGAGCACATGATGAGAGTAGAATTGAGACTTAAGAAAAGTGGAATGTTTAGGTTTGTTAATGTCGGTGCCTGTTTCACTCTCTGCCGTCTGGTATTTCATTGTAAGCGCATGATGCCAGTGTCTACTACTACTACTAATGAAATACTGTGCTTAATATATGCTCAACACACACACACACATTAAGATGCTTTATTTTAATTCAATAACACATAATCTACTGATTTAAACTTCACTGTTAAACTGTTTTGAGAGCATTTATGTCTAATATTAAATCTTAATACACACTCCCACCTTGCGTAGGGCTTCAACGGATGTTTGTGAGATACCCAGTTCCTCTGTTGCACTCCCCCATGTGAAACCATCTGTGTTTTTTTTTTTTTTTTTTTTTTTGTTATTTGTTTGATTCAGCCATGGGATTCACGTCAAGGTTGCACACTGGGGGAGTTATGATGTTTTTAGTCTCCTGATACTCTATGTACTGAACAATGTGTGCTGAAAAATAAATACTAATCTACGCGCAGACTTTGTTCCCAGCCAGGCGCTCTGGGTGTATGTATGTATGTGTGTTCTGGTGCACAGTGTGTTTCTGTTTCTGGATCAGGCCCAGCTTCAGCCCCATTATCTCTCTGTGTCTCTGTATGTGCTGATTTATTTCAGCAGTTCTCTTTTGGCTAAGCGCTGGGTGCCTCCTCTCTGTCAGCTCCTGTGTGAACGCAGAAGCCTTTGACCACCTTTGACAGTGTGAATATTTTAGCTCCTTTTAATATGCAGCCTGAACTTTTATGTAAAGATGAGGAGTTGGGGGGTGTTGATGGGAGGGAAGAGAGAGGGAGGGTTTTGGGATGAGGGGGTAAATGGGTGTTGTGAGTAAATGTTCCTGGAATGTGCCATTGATGGTGTTAAGCAGCAGAGTGACAATAAACCAATGATTAAAAATGATATTTAATACATACTGTAACTTACCTATATCTAGACTCACATATATACAAAATGAGTCTAAATATAAAAATAACCTCACTTGCTTTATCACTGGTGCTTAAAGTTACATTTGACCGTCTGCGCCAAGTTTTGCCTCCAAATTTGCCAGAATTCACAATGAGGCAGATCTTTCTCCCTTTCATGTTTTTTTCTTGGTATTTGTAATGAATTCCTCCACTGGTACACACAGACCTGTTGACTGTACATTCTCTTCTCTGGCCAGAATAACACCGAGCTTCCCAGCACTAGCAGGTGTTCTGGGTATCCTGGTATCCTTTGATGCCAAATGGTCAGGGGGTTAATTTTTGAAGTGTCACATTTTCACAAATACAAAATTGCAATTGAAATGGGCCCTAAAATATTGTTGTTAAGTGATCGTAAAGTGGTTGGCTGGAGTAGCCATCAGTCTCCAGAATTCTTTCCACTATTACTGTCTGTTTGCATCAGGATCAAGACAGAAGAAGATAGAGACAGCAGAACTTATATACAGTGCCATAGTCTTAAGTAATATAAAATAAATAATAAAGATTTGCTGTACAGCTCTGCTAAGCCTAGTTAATTCAGTTTTTTTTTCCCTTATCCTAATTTCAAAATGATAATGTGTAACGACTTAAATGTCATGATGAATTCAGGGAGTTGTTCTGTTTGAAATCCTATGTATTTACTCAGCCTGCATGATATTGGAAATGGAGATCATTTCCCAGAAGTGTATATTTGTCTATTCTCATTCACATTATTCAAATAAAAATCCTGATGTTGTTTTTTTCTTTTTTAGAGCTTTGACCTCACAAATACACATACACAGCACCCCTCTGCAAGGAATCAAAGTTCAGCAATTGGGTCTTTGATTTCTTGGTAGCAGCAGTTGGAGTGCTAGTCCAGACTGTCGCTGAGCGGGCGGCGGTTTGGGGCCAACAGCAGCACTCATCTCCTCAGTTATTATTCTGACAGTGTTTGCTCAGCCTTGCTGACATATGTTTCACAACTTGAGACGGTTCTGTTTTAATCTGCCGGACACTTTAAGATGTGGACACAGTCACTGGTTGGATTTATTAATCCAGCTGGTGTTTTTTGATGAGACCCCCCTCACCCCCCACCCCACCCCCTCTCTCATTGTCTTCTCCTTTCCTTCCCTTCCCCTCCCCTGCTCCTCTATCCATAACGCTGACTTTACAACCAAACTTGTTTGCCTCTTGGTGGTGGGTCTTAACCACAGGGGCAGGCAGTGGAAATCAAATCCATATCCCAAGAATTCTTTGCGCGGCACCTGATCCAGTGAGCTACAGGTGACCTGCCCAGGTGTTTGAATTTTCCATGAGGAATTTTCCAGTTTAGCCTGGAACCCCGGTGCAAGCACTTTGCCCCAGTTTTCTCAGAGAGTATGCAAACATGAGCTGATGTGACTGTTTCACAGACTTGTCGACCTGTCAGTCCACAACAGGACAAACAATAACACAGACAGATACAGTGCAGATTATAGAGAGACAGACAGAAGACCTCTCCAGCCAGACAAGATGGACATGGGAGGGAGCGAGCAGATTTCTATGAGAAGCAGAGGGGGGAGCGGCTGTGTCATGGCAGGGGTAGGCCAATGGAGCGGAGAGGCCCTCATGCCCCCGCTGATCACAACAGGGGATTAATTATGTCAGCATAATAAGTACAAATGGTGATCTGAACGTGGAATTAGCCCCCTGAGCAGAGGCTGCTGCAGCGCGCAATGGAGAGGAAGAGTGGGTGGTAATGGAGGGGGGGATTGTCCCAATTTGTCCCAGTCTGTCTGTCTGTGCAGGCACAGGGGTGGAACCTCGGGTGGGGTAGCTTGTTGTCTCTCGGGTTGGCAGGCTGACTGGCTGGCTGGCAAGCCGGCTGAAATGACTGCCTGGGTGGGTGGTGGGGTGGCCTGGTCTGTCATTTCTGTTATGATTTGCATGGATGTCAGTCTCAGTGGCAGTGGGACAAAGCTCCAGCTTAGCTGGAGACACGCTGCTGTTTTTACTCACCCCCCAGCATCCTCCATCTCGGCCCGTGTCTGGTCCGAAGCCTGGGACTAAGAGTTGAGCTCTGTGTGCTTTGGTTAGTTTTTGTAAAAATAACTCCAAAAAGTCACCGTGTACTTTGATTTACATTTCTCAACAGTATTCAATAAACTCTTCCCATGTAAAAAACACAGAAAGTCTTTCCTGACTTGTGGGTGAGGGGTCCAAGCTTTGGTTATAGCTCTGTTTCAGATCCAGGTCATGCTGCCCCAGGTCTCAGCCCAGAGGCAACATGACCAGCAGTATACAGTGTTCATCCTCAGCCTCCCTGTTGTAATAGCTGTTGTCCCTGCTGGCTCTTTGCCTTCAGCACTTCCCTTGACCAAACTCCCTGTCAATGCCACATATTCTCAGCGCAAAAATGCAAACAAACCAAGGAGTTCTACATGCTGGGCTAGACTGGAAAACACAAGAGGAATACAACTGAGAGTCAGATTTGTTATTGTTTTAGATTTTGTTACAAAGACAGACACTGGGTGACAGTCAAACAGAAGTTATATATATAGCTGAAATATGAATATGTTTGTTTACATTTCTAATGGTCACCAGACTTGATCTGTTTGCCTGTATTTGGGGTTATGTTTTATTAAACACTTGCTGTTACCACGGTAACCACGGGCAGTGTCAAATCAGCCAGGACTGAAATCATAATAACATCTTTAAGGATATTTTCTCTGTAGATTAAACCCATAACCCATGTAGAAGCTGGACATCTCTCCAAAAATTTTAAAACCTTCAGAGTATGGAGTACGTTTTTTTAGTTAATTAATTTTTATTAAAATATTTACTGACAAAGAGTGTAACTACATTCTTTCTTGTTATCATGCACTTGTTATTGTCTAACTGTTGGTCTATAGAGTAAAAAATCAACAGAAACCAATAAGGAATATTCTTCTGTCATCACTGGAAGTTGACGTGGGGCTCACTTCCCAGACACACATGAGGCTGTGTTTACAGGAGGAGCAGACCCCGGAGCCAATTTGCTTTGAGTAAGTCTATGAAGCTTATAGTGGCTGGGTCGAGATAATGATTCCTCCTCTATGGCAGCGAGGTAGCTGATGGGGGAGGTCATATGCAGACTCAGGCCCCATAAATCCCCGCTCTATGATGAGCACTCTGCGTATGACTTATGGAGCACAGAGGCGGCCAGTTAAGACAGCCACTCGTAAACATGTGGCATGGCTGCCCTGATGGCGCTGTCAATTTTCATATTTCATCAGTTATTGGGGCAGGAGTGCTGAGTTATATCCCAGGCAGACTCTTGTTAAGGAGGGCTCTTGAGCTGCTCCTTTTGGCTTGTACTTCTGACAAGCAAGAGAGTGAGGGAGCAGGGAAATGAATTCATCTGAACCTGTTAAAGTCGGACCTCATGAAATTTTCAGACAATGAAGAAGCATTTTGATTTTATAAATACTGAAATGTCTTTTTCTGTCTGTCTGACATGCTTAATTCAGTATCTTGGATAACATTCTCTAGTAGTGGTACATCTTTCCAAACTGCAACACAGTATTGTGTGATTTGATCTACTTTATTCCAAATAAATACTCCAATCCCTGCCTGAATCCAACTGCACTGCTTCAGAGAATAATATATAGATAAAATTCTGTATTTTTATCTTCCATCTTTTGATGTCTGATTATGTTTTGACAAAACTCTGGGAGTTGTAGCTGGTAAAGTGGGAATGTGCTGGAGCTTTGGCTCTGTAAGTATTGGAGAAAGGTATTATAATGGGCATATTTACTAAGGATGCTGAAATAGGTACTAGGTTTTGCAAACACACATAACAACTTAACATTGTGTTTTGTGTGTGAACAGGCTTTTGGAGGAAAACAGATTAAGATTCTTTCAGATTCCATCAGGAAATTCACATAATCAGAGAAAAAACTAAAGTGAGAAAATGATCGACTGGAGAGAAATGTGTGAAAGTGTTGCTTCTTTCTAGCAAATTAAATTTTCCATCATCACTGGTTATATCACTGCCAGTGTATGTGTTGTGTTAATTGAGTTACATTTGCACCAGTTATGATGACTTCTTATTGCTTTATTTTGCAGGGAATGTTTGCATTACATTTTAGTTGGATTCATCTAATCTGATTTTAACTGACTCATCAGTTGACATATAAACCTACTGTTCTTAGTGAGCTGAGTGCACTTCTCTGGAGATTTGTTGCTGATTTAATTATACTATTATCTGCTACATATATTGTTGTTAGTTTCACTGTCAACAATGAAATTATATTATATTTACCTTCAAACTGCTGTGTCTGCAGCTTCGACAGATTCATTCAAATATGTGTATTCCCAAAAAAAGATATTCAGATGATGTAGTTGTTTTTTTGTTTTTTGTTTTTTGGTTCATTGTGATGAAGTATGTGCAAATACAAAGTATTAACTACTCACTGTTGGAGAAGGTATATTTCTCAGCCTTGAGGAAGAGCTGCTACTTGATCACAGGCATCCGCAAACTGAGCTCAGCAAAGCTAATTGTTTAACATACCTACAGATTGCATTGAGAAATTTGTTTGCCTCCAGGTGAGAGGGAAAAATAGTAATATCTTCCAAAAACTGAACTATATTTTTAAGTTCTGTGTGTGTCGGTTTGTGTTGTTCTTTTTGCTTTTCTGGAAGGGGTCATTTCATTGTGAAGAACCATACATACTCCAAAATGGATGAGAACATCATCACATCACATAAAACACTGTTGCAGCAAATCTTCATTTTTGAGAGAGTGAAACCAGATAATATTTTCCATTTTTGTTTGAATAAATGACTTGCACAACACTTATCAAACACTTTAGCAAAGTAACCCAGACATGTTCAAGAGCCAAACCTGCTTCTCTAATCTCTGTGCCGCAGTTGCATTAGTCAGGAGAGTTACAAAAAAAAAAAAAAAAACATTATTTGCTACACGCCACCTTTTATTGTAACCTCAAATGTGCCACTTCATTTTGAAACACAAATTCCACATTACTATTGGTGCAGTGTGCTGTTAAGTGCCCCTGCCTGGCTAGCCATGAATGATGATGCACACTGACTCACCCCCTTCCCCCCCAGGTGAGTAAGGCTCCATGTCAGTTACTGGAACACACTCTCTAAAAACACAATGGAGGCCTCACACAAACACACACATATGCCCATTTAAATCATGCAGGCCCTCACTAATGACTCAAAGAGTGGATTTTCCTCTCCGCATCCCCATACCTCCATATTGCCAACCCCTGAAACCCAAAATAACCTCCAGTGTGCACTGGACCAGGTGCTTTTTAAACACAGTGAAAAGGATTAGAATAACACATGAACACATTCATAGCCGAGATTGTCATCGCCTTGATCAATGAGGAGGCTTTTGTATACACAGACATAAGAGATGATGTCAGCTTTGCTACTATTCTGCCACACTGTGAAAAAATATCAGTCATTTAATCTTGATGGAAGAAAATTACTCAAACAATTGTAACCACATCCTCACACCAGGGACTTTTTTTTCAGTTTCTTTATGATTTTTAAACACTTTGCTTGAATCAACTGACTGATAAATATGATTTGATGTTTATTCAGGACACTGAATTGCACTGTCAAGTAGTACATCTCTCCAGTTGCCAGGAAAATATTAGATTATCTGTTCTAGTTTATTCAAAGACAATACTCTAATCCAAATTCATCTGTAATAGTGCTTTAGAGAATGTCTGTGTTATGTGGATACAGTTCCATAATGAGAATTAGATTAGACTTTATGCAGGCTCACTGAGACAAAAGTAGGGTATCAAAATGCCTCTTGGCGATCCACTTACAAAGGCACACATTGTGCTTCTGAGAGGAGAACATACAGTAAGGCCATTTCCTCTTATTGACGCTCTTGGCAAGTCTAATATTTACAGAAATGTTATGGCTTGACAACCCTCAATTAAACTTGTCATAACAGAGCCCATCCAAAAGAGAGACAGGAAGGAGGAGATGCTAGGCATGATGTCAGCCCGGCGGAGAGAGGAGAGGGGGCACGGAGGCATGTAAACAGCTGTTCTCGGGTTGTCTGCGGTTCAGTTGGATATCGAGCGTGCCATGTGTTTGTCGTGTTATCAGAATCACAATGTGACTGAGTACACAAGAAATTTGACCCGGTTAATTGGCGCCTCTCATGTAAAAAGACGATTACGCAACACAGGATTGACACACTGAAACATGCCCACACTTACAGAAGAGACATACTCTGTGATCGTAGACTAAACAAACACATTGCCTGCTCCAGTGTAATAGCATTAGGAGTTTGATTTACCTCTGCTGTACACTGTAAGTCTGTTTGCTGTTTTTTCTCAAAAAAAAAAAAAAAGTCTTGGTAGTTGAAATGGACTTATTTGGTGCCATTACAGCCTCTAACTGCTACAAAAAGACATCTCAGTGATCGGATCTGAAACTGAATCTCTTATGAAATAGCATTTGTCTTCAGCTATCAATCTGTCCATTTCACTGCTTTGAAGTTGATCCACTTTTGAAACAAAGCAGAGCTCACTGAAACAGAACGCGGGGGAGAGAGGGTAGAGAAAGAAATCTCTTTGCAATACATGTCTGAATTATTACAGGGATGTAAGTATGTAACCCTAGCCAAAGATGTGGAGTGCTTTTGGAGTCTGTGTAAATGGATCTAGTCAGAGGTGAAGGGAAAACAAGTCTGACCCCGTGCACTGTGCACCGAGGAGGTCAGCCCGTCTGTTTGGTTTTCAGAGTCTGGACCATGCGCTGTATTTGAAAAGGGGACGGCCTATGCTGACGTTGTAAATTACAAGGCAGGCATGGTTGGAGGAGTCTACCAGTGTGGTTGTGTGTGTCTGTGTTTGCGCCTCAGTTTGTGCACGCTAGTGTAAATGTGTCTGTGTGGATACATGGTGGCATATCTGGTCAGTCTGCGAACCTGGTCACCCATCAACTTCATCTTATCCCACCCAGACTACTAGCTCAGAGGAGCTACTCTGACCCCCATACTGTCCTCCCAGCCTCAGGCAAACACAACAGAGTCCAACTCTAACGCTGTCTGATTCACAAATATGATTCAACATGGAGATGACGGGGCCCCTTAAATGCCATTTACCGGGCCTTGGCATGGTGATAATTGAAAATGTCAGTAAAAGTGCTTAGCAGAAATTCCAGCAGGATTATCGCCCCAGTAACATCGACAGACAGAGGGCTTGTCTCTGGAGAGCACAAAAGAACTTGTCTCCATATCATAAAACCTGCACTGTTCCCCTGCTTTTTTTAATGAAACTGCTGCTATGCCAATCCTGGGAGGGGAGTTAGAGTAACATCTTGTTTTTTTGGTGCGAGTTGGTGATGGTGTGTGTGTGTGTGTGTGTGTGTGTGTGTGTGTGTTGGAGGTGCGGGTGGGGTGTGGGGTATAGTTGGGGCAGTTCCCCTCCCCTTCTTTTTCGAAAGCCAGTGTTGTCGGTGCATCATATAAAAGAAGATATACAAGCAATTCACATGCAAATGTTGAGGGTGATTTAGAAAAGAGGGGGAGAAAGGGGAAATGTGCTATTGAAAGCCAGTGGGGGGATGGGGAGGGGTGGGAGGAGAGGGGATGGGTTGGAGGGGGGGGGGTCGCATTAAGCGTTAGCGAGGGAGGTGTGAGGTGGCGGCGCTGTGAAACAGAGAGACATTTGTGTAATCTGGCTTTATGTATCACCACTTCTGAATAATAACATGAAAAAAGAGACTTACCTCATCTGCCTGGTAGAGCCAAGGCATAAATAAAAGGGCAGAACAATGGAATTACTATTACCCCAGCCTTTGCGCCGAAGCTACATCACCAGTATTCTTTGGAGCCACTGGCAAGAAGATTAATGTTTTGTTAAATATCAGTGTGGGAGCATGTGAAGAGGGGAGAAAGGAGGAGGAGGGGGGTGGCTTGCTTACTGGGTCTTCTAAACTTAGTCAGCCCTGGCTCTCTTTGTAATTATGGTGTGTTGCTACGGATGTGTCCCACACTCTCCTTTCCTAAGTGTTGGTCGAGCGTTGTTATGGTATCAGATGCATGTATTTGTCGAGAGGATTATGGGTAATGTTCCGTGGCGTCTGATTGGACATGTGTAGCTTGCTGCGCTCTGTTTTCATGATGCATTCCTTGGCTCGCAGCCCTCATGGCAAAATGTTCAGTGTTGCTGACCAAATTCACTGAGACTGGCTCCTCTCTGTCAGCGCACTCAGTTGTCTCTTTCCGTTATTAGCCTCATGCCTTCCAATATTTTTGGAGCGATCCTGTTGTAGAAATTGATTAATGAGGGACCACTCCAAAATTAAATAAAATTACCAGGGTGGGCAGTGGGGTTGAATTTTATATATCGGGTTTTTAAAATTGTAAGACCCTCCACAGAATTATTATTTTATTTGGATTATTTGATACGACTTATTCATTTTTTTTAAAATGCAATCTAATTTGGTATTTTCATTTTAATAATTGCTTAACTTATGCCAAACATAGCAAAAGGCTGAACTTGAATCTTTATATGACACATTTAACAATTTAGTGTCATGGGAAAAAAAATAAATCCCTTAAACACAGGACTGAAGAGTGGCTTTATGACACAGTGTGCACACTAGAACCATTACTTGTAATTATTTCTTCTTTTTTAAAAAAAAAAAAAAGAAGAAAAAGAAATAATTACATGTAATTTAAAAAAAAACCTTCTCTGCTCCTCCAAAAAGTCTCAGCATGAAGAAAACATACATAACCCTCCCCCCAGTTTCAACCCCCTCCTCACCCATATAACTTGTGTGCAGTCTCTAAGTGCAGAGTGATGTGGGATTGATGTTATTGGATATAAAGATGCATTTTGACTCCATCTAAACATTATCATTCCTAGTCCCGGTACACACAGTTAAGATGTATTAAACCTTCACTAAGTAAAACCAGGTTATCACACAGGGTACTTTTCAGCAGCACTGTGCCTCACAGTTGCACCCATTCTCACGTATGAAACCAGCTCAACCACAGACCTCTACTGTTGACCACTGAGTAGCACTGCAGTGGTTTGGTTCCTTGTTCAATAGCACCTCAACAGTATTTGAACAGGCACGTTTCCAGTCATTTAGACTCTTTTCTAACCTGTGGGCTACTGAGGTCCCCCAAGCGTTAAATATCATAAGAACACAGAATTTACACAGACCACAAAAACCAACAGTCAACTGGAGAGGCTGTTTACATAACTAAAAGTCCTAGGTAACGCTGACATATCCCAGCTATCATGTTCAGGTTCTTCATAATCAGCATGTGGTCTGTAACGCAGCAGATTTCTCTTTACTTGATTTTTTTCCCACCTAAATTGCCATCAGCACCAGCCACAAAACCCTTTTCGTTGTTTTGACGCAAATGTGAGTCACATTTAGTCATGTAATGACTTTCTCCTCTTGGAAAACATAAACAATATACATGATAAAGCACCCACACACACGCACACACCCACACACATACAAAAGCGACAGTTCTTCCTTCCAGAGAAAGAGGCCTCTGTAATTTAAATTTTAATGGCATTGCATGTGTGTGTGTGAGTGTGCTTGTGTGTACATGTGTGTCACCAGACCAGACATCCTACCCCTGTGTTAGTAACAGGACTAACGGGGGGGTAGTGCGCCCACAATATTACACACCCTCATAAATCTATGGCCCCCGTAGCATTGATGTCAGTGGCCTGTGATCTAGGGTGATAGGCATGTCCGGACACAACTGAACCTCCCTCCTGTGCCTCGGCTCTTTTCTCTGTAGCGTGTATGAAAGAAACAAAAGGTCAGGGGTGAATTGGTCGCATGACAACAGGCTGACAGGCCCAGTTGCTAAGGGGATAGGTGACAGGGTGGCACGGACGTGGGGTGACAAGGTGATGGCATGAGGTGACAGAAAAGTTACCAGGTGAGGACGGAGGTGAGTGACGGCATCTGACCGACTCGCCCGCATCGTGCTTTCTCTCTGTCTTCTTTACTGTCATTTCTTTCTCTATCCGTCCACCTCTCACGTCTTTGTCTCCCCAGCAATCACACTCTGTCACACCTTTGAACTCCCTCTACCTGACTTTGACAGGAAAAGTGTGTGTGTGTGTGTTTTTGTTTGACTTAGTGTGTGTGTGTGTGTGTGTGTGTGTGTGTGTGTGTGTGTGTGCACGTGTGCAGTGAGCTTGTGTGCAAACATGGAAGTACTTAGTGTACTTACACGTGTCATGTGTTCAGTCCTATGTATTTGTGGCTACTTTTGCCCCAGTTAGACCTTTGTTGTCTGACTTCTTTCCCCCTTCTCCTTGTACTCTTTTAGGCTTCGTTAAGCTGTTTTCTATACAGTATGTGTGTGTATGTGTGTGCTTCTCATCGGTTAACATCCTTCCTGTTTGCTCTCTTAGCTCTGAGTCACAGCAGTGACGTGGTGAAACAGCGGAGGGGTAGGCATACATACTCTTGTTGGCAGTTGAGAGAACCGGGGGAGGAAATGAAAGGTACTCCCCTCATTTCATACACCAGCAACCTCACACACTGACTCAGCAACCAACCATGTTGAGTGTGTGTGTGTGTGTGTGTGTGTGTGTGTGTGTGTGTGTGAGAGAGAGCGCTTATGGCAAGCAAGTACTTACATGCGTATGTATTCATTGGTCTACATAGGATGCTTTCTAAGAATAACTTTGCATGGTTGCACAAATTGTTTGAGATCAGCGGTCATATTTGCACAATCTGTAGTGGAGCAGTGTGTTCAGGGAGACATTATTCAGGCGAGTACAGGAAAGGATTTGACCTGTCTGGCCTTTCACACACCCAGCGTCTTGTTGAGTGTAACTCCTCCTTGCCAGAGAGGTGAGGGGAGACACAATAGCAGCACTCATTGACCGGGTTAATAAGTATTCTGTCTTGGTCCCAGTCAGATGCTCTTTACCTTCTAATACACTGTCTGTGTGTTTCGGTCTTCAAAGCAGCACACTGACCTCATGTCTGCCTCACACAGCTTTTGTAAACTAATGAATGACAGGGGCCAGGGATTCTGCTGCCTGGTCGAAACAGAGCAGAGCTGCGTGTGTGTATGTGTGTGTGTGGGAGGGGGGTCTGTCTGTGAATTTGCACATATATAACTTCTTCCTCCTCTAACACTCCCATCTCATCTACCTTGTTCTGCATGTTTACAGAGAGGAGTCTCTGTGAGTGGTTAACTGTCAGAGAACAGTTGTGTGTATGCAGCCAGGTAGGTGTTTGTTGGCAATGTTGGTCTTTTTTTCCCCTCTGGGTTATATGGGGCATGTCACTCTACACTTTGTTTTGGATTGCTGCAGGAGCTGTTTGGGCAAAAACAGACTTTTATAATGTGGGTAATGTCACAAGTCAGCTTCTCTAAATTTACCAGCATGATTCACTATGAAGTGCTTCTAAAAACAGGATAAAGTACAAAGAAGTTAATTGAATTTATATGTTTGTTTATTTGAACATTTAGAATAATTAGAAACAAGATATAACAAAATAATCTGCTGAAATAGGATGATAAATATTTTTTTCCAAACATAATCAGCTGATGACTGACACTCTGTACTGCTAGGTACATGATTAGTTTATTATTGCTTTTGTAATATACCTGCCCCACTTCATTGGCTTTCTTAGCCTTTGATCCAAGGAGGCTCAAGAAGAATCAGGTCTCACCATGGATGAACTCATCATCCACATGTTCACATCCCACATCTTTGCTTTCTATTCACCACTGCATTTATTTTGTTTATAAACCTTATTTGTGGAAGTTGTTAATGTGCAGTTCAGTCTAATTTGGGTGATGGGGCTAAATATACTCAACAGTAACAGAGCTTGTAAGGCAACTGACGAAAGCAACAACATTAAAATCATATCATTATTGCCAAAATCTTAGAAAACAATACTGTAGTTCCATATCACATTGTCAGTATTAAATTCAGCTCCAGAAGCAGATCACTATGCATTTAGCTCCAGTAGTTAATCCAGTGACTAATTTCTGTGTTTACTTTGGGTCTTACTCAGAGACCAGCTTTTGAAATGATTTATGTAAAACTGAGGTTTATTTGGAAAACTTTAATAGGCATGCGTAACTTGCCTTCATGTACTGTTTTTGCCAGACTTTGCTTTTCCCAAATCTCTACAATGGAAACGACAAGTGTGAAGTTACCATAACCCTTACTCAGAGTGGTCACAATTATGAGAATAAGACCCAGGTTGAAAAATACAGGAATGTCTAAAGTGGCATGAAACAGCAGCAGAAACAAGAAAAAAGATTATGCAACACTTGTGCAAATCATTAGGTTTACGTTGAAGGACTTATTATCTGATATTTTAAAGTCCTGTTTCTTTATTATGTCATGATTTGTTTTTAAGTTTTAATGTCATAGACTGAATATTGTGAAAAAAATGCTAATAAGGTTTTAAACTAGTTATGAGACCAGTATACTGAGGAGACTTAACTCAGGTGAGCCACTAGGATGTGGCGATACTATCCTTGCTTACGTCATACTACTACCGCATCATGTAATGAAAAACAAACAAATAATGACAGCATCTTCTGGTTGCATGACAGTAGCAATATCAAAGATGTTATTAATCAAAAAGTCTGTTTATTCATTTTGCTTTGATTGAATTTGATGAAATAAATTAAAGAGGCTTAGCTACTTAGCCAGTTAGTTTTCCATTTAGGACATTCCAGAGCGTTGTGATGACAAACAAATAGATGATCTTTTCTTTCTACACTTTTCTTATAGTTATCTTTGTAGGAATAGGACACATATATTTGTTCACTGAGAACGGATGATGACAGAAGTAAATACATCATTCTTTCATATCACATACTCAAGCTAAGAAAATTTATGCTATAAACCAAATTTGGAATTTGGAGACATTACAGAGTTCTTCATGTGTTGTATTACTACCTACTGTAGTACCTGCTGCTTAAAAACCAAAAAAGCTATAGCCTGCAGCGACTTTCATCTCGACTGGCGTTGAAAGGTGTTCCTTCAGGTCCTGGCAATATCTGACCTGGCAACCATCAGGTGTCCTGGCTTGCCCAGCTGGTTTGCTCTCCAGAGCCAGAGGAGAGTACTAATGCATGAGGGACATAAGCCATCAGTGTCAAGGGAGAGAGAGAGGAGCCACTGCCATGTCCTGCTGCTGCATGTTGTTTGTTTACAGGAAGGTGCCACTTGGCTGTGTGTGTGTGTGTGTGTGTGTGTGTGTGTGTGTGTGTGTGTGTGTGTGTTTTCATCTCTAATGACTATTGAGTGTGTCTCACAAGATGACAGCCTGCTGAGAGCACCTGGCTGGCACTCCGCACAGCCCCATGCTAGTTCTTCACGTTGCAGGAAGCCAAGAAGCAGTTTATGTATGTGCATGTATGCGCAGCTCTCGCTGAATAGCCATGAATCGAGAGGTCATGTGATCTGCACTCTAATTGTCATGTTTAAGTCTCTTCAAAAGGAGAGATGGAAAATTCCAAACCTTGGAGGTCATGCGCTCAGGCCACCAGACCTTTTTGTTTGCTCATGCAAGACTGAAAAAGGTAACAGTCTATGTTTATATAATTTTATAGCTTTTTATGTCGGGCACGAAGAAGAAAAACAACATTTGCCTGCAAGTTAGTCAGTGATTTATGTCGTGTTTGGACAAGTATGAACAATCCATCTTTTTACAGGGTCTTAATTTCCTTAAAAATATCACTATTATCCCTCAGAGAGGAATGTGTGTCTAAATCAGAAATTTAGTGTGTTGATTTAGCACATGGTAATATAATGCACCCCTTTAAGAATACAGTCTCTAATATATTTGTTTCAAATTTATGATGATAGCTTGGTTGTTTATTATGGAGGTGTACAGTAGCAACTGTAAAGAAAATCACGAGCATGTGAAATGTCATTTGTTTTTAATTTCATACAGCAGCCCCCCTGTGGGTTTGTTCCAGGCTTATTCCAGTAATCATACTTGTCAGAGCCCCTCCACACTGCCAAAGTATGGGTGAGACACCTCGCAATTACTTATCTGCATTTTGTTGAGACGTTTATAATTCCCACAACCTAATACAGGAGCATCGACTCAAATTACAGGCTTTGAGTTACACGGTGAGAACTTATTTATTGTGGCACCTTCTCTTTCTTTGCTGGTGTCAGTCGACTACAAAACCTAATTAGTGCTTTCAGCTCGACACCCATTAGCTGAAACCCGATCCTTGGCCTGCTGGAGAAAAATAATTATGACATTCCTCTTATAAATCATTGGTTATGTCCTGAGCCCCTTCAATGGAAATATGATTTCCCACTACAAATTGTCCGACCTGTTTTATGTTCTCCAACACATAATTAAAGCCGTGGTGTGTGAGAGGAAGTAATTTTGTTCAAAGGCTTTTGGCAACAGCGGTGCTATGTCTTTTCTGCTTGTTTAGAGAACAGCTACTGGCAAACCTGGACATGTGAGCTGTGTAATGGATTAGGAACAACAGCAGCAACATGTGCGAATAACCTGTGTTTGTCAGTCAGCCAAGAGACATGGGAAATGAAATACATCATTGAGTGGCAAGGGGTGATCTGCGGGTCATCAGGTACAGCGAGGGCCACTGGCAAACCGCTTTCTGACTTGGAGAAAATGTGTCCACACATCAGGGCTGCCTGGGCCAGACAAGCCTGCTTTATTCTCCTGGGGAGGTTAGCTTCAAACCACTAAGTAGACATGCGTGACCTAGTGAGCCTGCCGTCACTGAATGAATACCATAGAAGAAAAAATGTCCCAGGTTAAACTTACATAAGGCTGACGTGCACTATGACAGCCTAAAGCTTTTTATAAGTGAGGGATAATACCCAGTTGTACGTTCCATCATTGTACTGGATGATGTGGGCGGTTGCCTCCGTGGAAACTTCATACAAACTTAGAGGGTATTATCCCTCTTATATCCTTGCCACTTGCCTTCCATATGTAATCAAATTAAAAATGTAATACTTAACTCGTACAGCTAATTTGACTTTGCTTTTGTTTTCCATCACATAAAATAGAGTTCCTAGGCCTTATCTATCTATCTATCTATCTATCTATCTATCTATCTATCTATCTATCTATCTATCCTTAATACCTCCATATGGTCAAAGATAAGTGCACAGGGTTGGCACTTCAGAATACTTGCGTTTAACCCTGCTTATTGTTGTAGCACATAGACTAATCTCCTTCATACTTGTAATCCTCCTGAAGCAGGGACACTAAGTTATAGTGTCCTGTTTATTCACGTCCTTCCAGGCAGGGAAAGGTTAGACTGTTACCTTGCCTGTGTGCATGTGCATACACTGTGTATGTGTGGGAGGAAGCGACAGCCTGTACCAACGTCAGTCAACCAAATACATGTCTGTCTGACTGCCTTCCAGAGGTCATAGGGCAAATCTTGTGGTAATCTACTAATCCAATTGGCTTGTTGTATTCACATGATCTGCCAGGCTGCAGGACAGCCATCTTCTGTTCAGACACACATACACACAAATATGTGGGCAAACACATATACACACATGTACACATGCGCACATGCCCGCTGTCCGCAGCCCTCTCTCGCGACAGTCTTTGACTCCATGACACCGGCCTGTTTGATTTCACTTAGGCTTGAAGCAGATTAGTGAAGGTGACTCCTCAGGGGGAATTCCGCTGCATAATTGGCAGAATTTATAAACCAATTAAAAGCACATTCTAAAGAGCAGTATTCTGCAGCTATTATTAACTCTGTGTGATGGGATAAGCAGGGGCTCGCTGATGCATGCGTGCACACTTCTTATCATATGAACAACTGTACAAGTACCTCTGTGTGCTATTTGAAGTTAATATGATCCAAATCCTGTGGTCAACGACAAAAGAGTTCCTGTCCAGGCAAACTCTGACTGACCTCGTTTATGCTTCAGAGTCATACATGTAGACAGAACAACAACATACTCTCTGTCTGATAACCAACATGTTGGTACATGAAAGAAAGTTACCTGCTTTTTATATTTTCCAATGAAGACATAAACAGAATTAACCACATCATAGCAAGCAGGCTGTACATTTTGCATTGCAGGAATTTACACACTCAGACATGTATCTTGCTTAGGGATACTATAGCATTACACTTAGCTGGACTTAATCATTACGGGACAGTCTCTCTAATCCTTAGCCCGCCCTGCCACCCTGTCTGTGCTAACTAACATGCCACATATGAAAGGAAAGTACTTGACTACATGTGGTTCCCATGCAAACATAAGATAACAACCACATCATGGCTGCCAGGCTGCACCATGAGCGTGTGTCGTGCTCTGTAGCACCAAAGCCGGGGCTTAGGAAGGGACTGGATCCCATTTCCCAGGCTGAAGCAGGACCTGGGGGCAGAGTGTGGAAACTGAACTAATTGCAGGATATTGGTCCTCGGATGATTAGAGGAGGACATGGAATGCCTGGTCTGTGATGCAAGCAGACCAAGGTGAGACTAATGACGGATGCATTTTTTTATGTCCTCAGATAAGTGTGTATCCTACAGTGGAGGCCCGCGGCACTGAGACAAGGAGGGCAGGAGCAGCAAGGCCTCTTATTGGCCTCCTATCTGTCCTAAGAGGACAGTTGTAACCAGTTGTGGTGCCTGAATTCATTACATGCACATCCCTAGTAACTGGACCATATTATATACAGCATCAAAACCATACACAAGATTTCCATTTCCAAAAACAACTTACTAGCAAGGTTTTCAGATGGTTACATGTTATGGATTGTTTTACACAATTCATTTTGATTCTGTGTTCAGCTGAATCCTGTTCAATTAAATTATAACTAAACACCATGTGTATACTGAAGTCTGTATTCTGAAAGCGAACAGTGGCAGCTATGACATGTAATTCAGTTAATAATACAGAAAACTGCATATGTGCGAACGCTTGCCTTTTATTATAGATGTCTCAACCCACATGCAACAAGTGGTAATTATTTTCCTTTTGTATGATACAGCTGGCCCAACTCTTCAGCTATGCTTCACTCAGTTGTTTGTGTCCAGAAATGTTGGCCATACTGTGCAAGAGGCATTTTGCAACCAGTGAAGTGTTGCAGTCCCTCTGTGCAGACACCAACCCTTTGATTCCATGTCTGCGTTTAGTAGCCCCCTTTGTTTGCAGTGTTTGTTTGATGTTACTTTAGCAGAAAGAGACAGACACCATTGAGTAGTGGGAGTGCTGTTCTGCTGCGTGCCATTCACGCCTGCTGTAGAGCGCACAGAGTCAAACACAACAAGGGTAGGCCATTGTTTACCAGTGGAACTAATCACCCTGATGGCACCTCCATAAATCCCCCTCCCTGTCGACAGTGATTGGAGTGTACCTATGTGTGACCATGGACAATACAAATGAGCCAAAGGCAAATAGAATGGGGGTGCACTGAGGCAATATTTAGCTTGGCCAGATGGCCGGTTGCATGGAGCAGGCTTCTTGGCCCTCCACATCTGCTCCTTGTGATGTGCCAGCAACTGGGTGAGTGTCTCATCTTTAGTTTTTAGGGCTTTCCTGTGCACCCAGGTTTGTCCCACTGCAGAATGATGCCTTCCCACTTTAACCTGTCTGCTGGAGAATCCTTTCCCACTCTCAAGCAGTCTTCTGTTTTTACTTCCACTGTGGCAGGCTCCAAGTATTTTGTGGGAGTCTATGCCGGTCCCAGTCAACCCTCTTCTCCTCTGATTTCTTTATTCCCTTGTCCTAGAGGATGATCAGATTCAGACTTGTGGTGTGGTCCTGTTGCATCACCACTCCACACACAGAAGCTTGCTTTTGCAGCTGTTTAATATAAATTCTCTTCAAATATCTTTGTCCAGATGGTTTATTTTTACAAACAATACACAGGGCGGCATTCCTACTGAGCCCCCGCCCCTGCCCCTTTACTGTCTGTCTAACTAGGCAGCTTCACTTCAGAGGAGTAGAAAGACAGGCGCTATCATGTGGAGTGTGCACAGATGGTCCAGTGACACTGCTGTCATACAAACAGGCTTCAATAAAAAAGATATATACACATGTATCAGTATGGATACATAAGTCATTCATTTTCAGAGGAAGGAGACATGCACGTGGACCCTTCATACGTGAGGAGACAGATGTGCAGGGAGGCAGAGAAGAGAAACAAATGCATGTATATGGATTTTGGATTCCATTGTGTTTATTTTAATAGGATACATACCCATTTGTCATAGATCACTGGGTTTCTAAATGATTTCCAGATGATAAACCAGTGTTGTGTTAATGTCACTGATATTCAGTGGTTGGGCGTGCCTGCCTTCACTGCAGCAAGACACACCATAGAGGAAAGCACTGCATTTTGTGAGCTTGATTTCTGGACACTAAATACTTCTTTAGGGCATCAGGATGTCACCTGTTGAACCTGATCCAATTTGACAAAATAGATAAATTGATGGCATCAATTTTTGGCACTTGGAACTTGAAGGGGCATTTTTAATTTTATTTTTTGCTATTTTCTGGCATTTTATCAGCTAAAAAATTCACTCATTCATCAAAAAAAAATAAAAAAAATCAACAGATTAGTTGATAATCTTTAGCCTCATTTCTGTCAATAGCAACAGGTATTTGTTTGGAATAATAAAAAATCAGGTATTAGGTAGGAGCAGTGTTGGCTGCCATAACTGAACAAACAATACACCAACACACATTTAAAATCCATCAAGTGAAAATCCAAGAAAACCACCAATTTGATTTTTTTAACAGCACAATTATTGAAATACATAGCTCGACATAAGTGAATGATCTTATTATGTTTGAGGTTTCTTCTTTGGAGGAAGAATATTATGAATTCCATTGCTGGAATATACATCTCGTTAGGATG
>BRZM01002445.1:0-13037 GCA_033238685.1 Lates japonicus | reverse complement strand
CACATGTATTGCTTGGTTCAGTGAGAACAAACAAAACTGAAATTGAGAGGGTGAACATTCCAAATAATGTATAATATGATTCAAATATTGGGTGTTTTAAAGAAAACATATAAGGTACTAACATCCTTCACATACAAAAGGTTACGGTACATGTATTTGTTGTAGTGTGACAGTCAGAAAAGAATGGGCCTGCTCAGCAGCTACTCAGTTGCTAAAGACTCAGGCATATAAACAGTTGGCACTCAATTTACATTTTAGCCAGGTTGATCATATAATCCTATTAGACTCTATGATATGAAATTAAGTCAGTGAGTTCTCAAACCAATTTCCACAAAATCCTAACATAGTTAGCTACACAAAAACAACAGCATCTCAGAGGCAAAAACTGAAACATGTTAACAGTAAGCGAGTTCACAGAAACCACAGAATGTAAATCGTATTACAGACTGTAATCACAACCGCAGATGCTGTGTATTCGTGCAGCAACAGTTATTGCTGAGGTGTAATACTCTCTGTATAAGTGATAGAGTGACTCCTAACCTCTATTCAATTCTGCGCCTTTTGTTCAGCTCCTTATATCCTGTAGTCTGTCTGGTTTCTACGTACGGTGTGGGTCTCTCAGAACAGAAAGGCAGCATTCAGCATTCAGAGCCCTGGGCTGCCTCAGTGAGTTTTTCCACATAAGTAGTGCAAATGCAATTATCAGCCAAAAGTAGTTTCAAACAGTTAATTACAGATAAATCTAATGCCTACATTTTAACATGAATGAGAGCTCAAGTATAAACTTTTTATAAATAGTTTTTCCATAAATTGAAACCACAACTATACTGTATGCTGAACTGTCCAAGCATCAGTGCCTCACCATTCCAGGCTCCATGTGGCAGAGTGCATGGGTGTAGGCCCTAGAGGAAAAACCCTATTTTAAAAATCAACAACTATTTCTTATGAAACCAATGTGAAAACATGTGCTTTTCATACTGTACAGCATTTCTAAAACTGGTGTAGTCAACTCTGATTTGATTTTATTTAATGTACACTATCAAGATGGGGTGATCAAACAGCACATTTAAAAATGTGCTTTCCATAAGAAACACGCTAAAAATGAAAGCCCACTAAACATTCAAACAGATCATTATTTATAAAACTAGTCATCTAAAACTGACATATTATACTTATGTAAAAATATCTAAGTCAAGCGATAAATCATAATATTAAAGACTTTAAAGCTTGCAAGAAGCAAAAGGAGACATCAGAAAAGTGATAACACATTGCCGCGGTTTAATGACTGAATTAATATAAACGATACCCTCATTTTTAGACATTTTCATTTGACAGAACATATCGTGTGCTGACAGTATAACCCAGACCTACACACATCTCTGTCAGCATAAGCGCCTGGGTGGAAGAAAGCTGCCGCCGTTAGAGCAAGGTACAGCTTAGATTGGCTTTGACGAACAGCCTGCACACAACCACGGGCAGGGAGGAGGAGGGGGAAAAAGAGCACAGATTTAGAGGAGGATTTAGATTTGCATCATTCAAATCACAGCATCATCTAAGTAATCTAAGTAGCCAGGATGGTTGTTGAGATTTACTCAAATAAAGCACACTGCCAAAACAATTTCCTGCTGCTTTCATTATCTAATGTATCTTCAATCTGGTAAATGGACAAGAAAACAAATCATTGTCAGGAGAAAAAACAGCAATATTTATTAGCCTGCAGAAAATCTGAGAAAACAATCAGTGAAATGGGAGCAAGCAGAGGAGATGGTCTGTCATGTTCTTTGTGTTCTTGTACCATCTGTATCATTATAGGGGAACTTCTCTGCAGCGCAATACATATGATCTGAACCATGCTCCTCTGCACTGTGTATGTGTATTTCTCCCCTCTGGTTGCCTCTTCTGCCCATCCCCCACTCCCTATGTTGTGCTCAAACAATCCGGGGCTGCAACATCTATTCTGTATCTCTGTTCAATGAGACCTCACACAGACAGCCACTGCATGCAATTAGGTCTGACCAAGGATATTTGATACACAAGCAGACAATAGTGTACTGGGACATTTGAGAAAAAACAACCACTGGGAAATTTGATCCAGACTGATCCATCATAATCACACTGTAGTTACCCCACTTTTAGCATAAATACAGACAAATGTGAAGTGATCTGAAATTTAGCATATGTGGTGTTGATAAGAACTTTGAATTAGGTAACAGATATAGACAAAACTTCCTAAACACTGTAATCTGAAAATCCTGGCTGTTTCTGTATATGTCCACTTGATAATGATGTTAATGCATGCCCTGCTTGTAAATAACGTATTCCCAATGGGGACCTGAAGGCAGCATAATGTTAAATTGTTACTTTGACTCGATCACAATTTATGCAAAACAGCCAGTCACTGTCAGCTTGGCATATGAAATGGAGATTGTAGCAAATTAAAACAGTCAGGGAGGGAAACATGGACTCCCAACATGAGTCACTTAAAAGCTTGGCCAAACCTAACTAGGATGTATTTTTAAAAATCTTTTCACATGTTTGGTGAACTGATATATGCCCCACAGGCAGACCACTCTACAAATGTTGGTGGTTTAAGTCAAATACAAACGGAGTGAGAAAGGCATGAGTTGGGGTTCAGTATGCCCATGTGAACTCTGATCAGTCTCTCTTTCTTGGCTCCTTGAACAACTACAACCCCTCCTTAATTTACTTTCACCCCTTTTCTTCCTCACTTCTGTATACCCAAGAGAGTCATGGCAGGTCATCCTCTCCTCCCCATTACTATGGAGGTGAACCTGCTCAGGAGCACCAAACAATGATTCTCTATGCATTACCTCTGACCTATAGACCCACCCCCATAACACCACCAGCCATTAGCCCCAGACAGCATTCAACCCCAAATGATAAGTCTTTGTTCAGTCTGATGCTAATGAACATTGCACAAAACACAAATTCCACTGCAACAAATAATCCTCCACTATAAAATATGTCCATAATCAGTTTGTTGTCACATAAATAAATAATGCAAATATGTATCTTATTTCCTCTAACATATTATGCATACATATTCTAAAACATGCAATCTGCAAAACTGCTGACATACAGATTATTCTCACTTATAATTAACAGTAACATATACCCCAAAGAAGGAACAGTCAACAACTTTGACTACACAATGTCTACACATTGTAGGTCCCAGTCTAGAAACATGTATATAATAACAATTTCACGGGCCAAACAGTACATCTTAATGCAAAACAGGCTCTGGGAAGCATCCTAAGATGAATGAGTCTGGCTGCAGCCTGTGAGCAAGCTTTCTTGTAAGAACCCGTCTACAATCAGATGAGAGATCGTGATGCATGACCACTCTATCCAAGGTTAACTTTAGATAAATTAATCCGGTGCAGTTTAGTCCGCCCAAACTGTTCATAGCGAACAATAGAGCAGCATCCAGAGGCCCTCAGCCAATAAAACATCCAGAGCAATGTGCAAACACTCCCGACATACTTTCTGTCCTTTTTGTCATTTTCTTAAAGCTCCATGTGTGGGTATGCACCGTTGACATTTAAAAGTAAGCTGAACCTCAGGGCCGCATTTGTTAACCGTTTGAAGAGGACGGATGCCATTGCTAAGCTATTAACCTAGTTGCTAAACTACCATTATCACCGCCGTCCACTTATAATTTCCCCTGCTTGTTTACGACCAGTTTTTAGCGGTTGATTGTGAACCAGCGGTGCTGCTAAAGTAGTGCGGATGTAAGTTGGAGTTACCTGCAGAGAAAGGTCCACCGAAACGCGGTGTTTCTCAACACCTCCGCTCGGTGTTTCTAGCCAGCTAGCCTCGCTGCTAGCCGGAGAGGCTGGATGGGGGAAAGCTCCAGCGCCGACCGCTGACAATGCAGCCCTGCGATCCCAAACAAGACGGCAAGCGGCGGAAAGTAAAATGCTCCCGCTAGTTTCCCCGGTTCCTGTCAATTTGCAAGCCCCAACTATATGTTTTAAATGTCATTTGTTTGAGGGGGGGACGGTGCTACCTATCTACTACTACTACAGGACCCTTTGTTCCTGCCAGCCGAGACACGAACAAACAAAGGCCCCGCCTCCTTCGGGCTCCTCCGCCCATCCCGACGCACAGACTGGGACAAACATGGGCCTGCCTCCCTGACAGGGGCCCCCAGTTTGACTTGTCCAGAGCCCATGGGTGCAGCAGTGACCCTCAGATGGATAGAAGGTGGGTCCCAACTGTGAGAAACAGTTGTCAGCTATCAGTATATTTCACCCCATAACACAGATGGAGTTTGTCCTCCCCCCTGTTGATGGACAAAATAATATTATTTTACAGTAGCCTATAACAACATTACATTCTTCTGTGTTTTAGCTTGTTCCAACTCTTCATTCAAGCTATAATGTTTACACTGTCAAATAGTCAAAACCAACTAGATTCATGTTTTTGTCACTGCACCATTCTATGAAATGGAAGAACACTTATAATGCTAACATATATTAGGTATTTGTGGACAATTTGGGATCCTCACTATAGTTTAGAAGGTTTGGTGAGTTTGAACAGGATATGCAGTGCGAGTTTGTAATTTGTGACCAACTGGCAAGTCAGTGGAGTTTTATTAAGGTAGCCTTTGGGTTTTTTTTTTTATTTATTATTAGACAGACATGATGCCCATAGATTCAAACTATCACTTTGCTCTGAGATTTACGACATGTGATAAATACCATCTTTAAAATGTCAGTGTATAATATAGTTGGACCCCACCCATGTCTGCTAGGAGGGAATAAGACTGCCATAAATCTAAACATGAAGCCCTTTAGAGAATTTTACCAGATGACATTAAATATCCAATTAACAGAAACTGAGACCCGCAAGGCCCATTTACATGACTTTCTTGTTCTCCAGGTTGCACAGGTCTAAGTCTAGGCATTAGGTGTGATGTCCCTGAGACATGAAATCATCTTCAGTCATCACCCAGGCTGGAATCAGTTATAACTTTGAGGTACTTACCATTCAGTCTTATTTTGTCTTGAACCAAAAACTGGCAGGATTATATCCCATGACAATACAGTGTCTCTGAATATTTTTCTGACCTGGTGCATTTGTAAAGCTTTTTCATGGTGGGGGAATTGAAGCCTAATATAGTCATAATAATCGGTCATGAGAAATAAAGGGATAGTGAAATAATTTTGCTAGGGCCACTGGAACTATGTGTCTGTCCTGACGTTCACAATCAGAAAATGAAAAGAAAAAGCTTTGATTGACCCTTTGTTAAATTCATGGAGTGTGTCTCAGATGTTCTGTTTACACTGTTCAGTAAATGTGTGACAATGGCTAGTTACCCATATAAGCTGTTTAATTCAAGCCAACAAAAATTACTGACTTTGGCGGATTGCTCAAATCCTTTAGACCACAGTCTTGAGCCTGACATAGCCCTAGATTATGTAAGGGTATAATCTGCAGCCTCAGTTTTAATCAATAAGCACTCTAATGTTTACAAGCAATATATTTGAAGTGGTCTCAAAGTGCATTTAAAGCTCAATTTGTTTAGGCTTTCACTTGAGTCACCAGTCAGTTTGTGGAATGATATAAGCCAGGAGTGCAGATGGGAGAGGTAAAGCAATGCATTTCATTGACACCACTCACTCTTCCTGCATAAACCCCATGTCAGGCAGTAAGTAGAGATATACAGTATCAGCTTTAGCTTGTGGTCAGTGTTCAGATTGGAGGAGACAGTGCCAATTAAAATGAACACCTTGCATCACTCGGTTAAATTTTGGAAAACAATGCAACTCAAAATCTCTTTCTTGGTAAAGCAATCAAGTGAGTTGCCCTTGAGGTTATGACAGCAAAAATAAATTATTTAACAGTTACAGGGAGAATAAAAGACTCTAAAGCCTTTTGCTGAAACATAGGCCCAGATCTAGGATCTCTTGTTGAGAACAGTCAATCCCCTGTCTGCTGCCTATTCAGTGTTGATGGACTGACACAAAAAGACGTGATAGAACAGCATCTCCCTCTGCTGGCAAATGCTGCAAACATCTTCCTCACGCTTCAGAACAGAATAAAGAATACAATCATGACCTTTATCCAGGAGTTTATGCTACACACTAGTTACAACTAACGTAACACAAAAAACTATAAAATGTCTATTTTTTTATCATGTAGTTATTTCTTTAGTTTTTATTTGCCTTTTCCATGATTAGAACAATCAATAAAAATATTGTCTATATTCAAGACTGAGACATCTGAATTTAGTCTGCCTTATATTTATTACATAAAACTAATAAAGATGGACATCTAACATGTAGTGTGGATAATATGGCACAAAATATGGGATATTTCATGCATTACTGTGACAATGTTTCAGCTCCGAGAACTGAATCCTATTTCATCTGTATTCAGTAACAGTCACATTTAGTACACATATACACTGAGTACCTGGCAAGCAAGGCTAGCAGGCAGTGATGACACCAAAGGCAGAACTAGAATATGGCTGTCACAGACACAAGGAACTAAGTCCTATTTTAGTCACCGGAAAACTGGTCTTGTACTACACAAGATCTGATGTATCCTCTTGTATTTATAGAGCTCTAGCTCATACGACCACTTTATATGTGCTATTTTATGCAGAGTTGGACTGTAGAGCGTTCTTGTCATAAAATAATAATGTGGTCTCTAATGCAGACAAAATTGAAAAAGGATCTGATTTTTAATTATTTGGTTCATTACTCAAATGTCAGCACAGTTAGATAATTTTTACACTTGAAGAACCTGACCATGATAAAACAGAGGTAAAGTGACTTCACATGTGCCATATACTGGCTATATGTAAAGATGCTTCGAAAACATTTTCAAAAACCCTCAGATACAATGTGTCTGTATGCAGACTTATGACAGAGAGAGGGAGAAGGTGCACCGAGAAAATGTGAAAAGAGTGCTGGTGATCAGCATGTTCAGACTCCTGTTGCTGCTTTTCTAGACGCCACAGTGGAAGCACAAACCTGTCAGGGAAACTGTTGTGACACATGACTGGTAATGATAGCAACACAGCAGCAGACAGAACATTCACAGACTGCACCCAGAGGATGCTATTGTGGCTTGACAGGAGGAAGTTAAACAGCATGTGTTGAAGATAAATTGACGGTTGATGTTGTGAACATTTGCAATGACAAAGGTCACTGATCAGCCAATCTCTAACGTGCACTACAGAGGATTGTTGTTAACAGATAGGATCTGATGCAGTTTAAACTGTAGGTTTGGGCAGTGAACCCCATTAAAAAACAGTCATTTCTATGGCTTCTCATGTGCTGACATCCAGGGAACAAAATGACATGTCCTGAAAAAATGTTTCTCCAAAACCTCTATAATGTGACCCACCATAAAATAAACACTTGTATTCTTATAATACTGCACAACTTAGTTTTAATCTTTCTTCTTAAACTAAACAACAGAGAGACAGACTGTAGTGACGATATTTAGAGCCTAATCTTGGAGCCGCTCCACAGATAATGAATAATGAAACAACAATGACACAGCACTTGATTTTACCAGAATATGGTAAAATATTCTTTATCTAATTCAAAACATGATGCCCTACATTCAAATAATGTTTTGTTTTTTTTAAATCCCACATCTCAAACACAAATTCTCTGAGCCCGATGAGTCAGTTGCTAATTCCAAAAAAATTAACCTCCTCCACCTGCTGGCATCAATTATTCAAGTGCTCTGAATTTCAGTTTTGTCTGACTTTACTGTCCAAAATCACTGGCAGCAAAATATAAATCCTGTTTTATGGCAGAAGTCCCTTTAACAGCCAGAAAATGTCAACATTTGCTTTGATTTGCATACACTTTATCAAATCTTGTGGGCGACATTCATGGCCTGTTTGCACAGCTCAACTTTGACAGCAACCAGTAGCTCAAACAGGCTGGTAAATTCAAGATACATATATAAAGTCAAATGATGGTTTGTATGCTGTATTTATACAACAGCCCTGAGCTTTAAATAGTACTGGTCCCACATACACTGGTGGCACAGAAGCACAGCACACACCTTTCAAACAACTCTGCAACTGTCCTCACACCTTTTGTCTTCAGCACAGCTGTTTCAATGTGAGCACTCTCACTGTCAGTTTCTATTTCAGTATCAGACCTGCTTTCATGTTTAAAGATCCAGCAACTTGTACATCTCTTACAAATAAAGGTGTGCTTTGAAAGAAAATCCTTTTTTTTCCCTTCCCACGCATTTAGTTTTCTCCCAATCCTCCCCCCTCCTCCTCTTTGCTGTGTGGCACATGCCAGCTTTCCTCTGCCATCCTGTCGGCCTGCAGCAGATGTGACATCACTACAGCTCGTCTCCACTCTGCCCCCCCCCACCCCCCACCCCCCCAATCTCTCTGACTCCCGAGCATCTCTGTCTCCCACGCATTCCTTCTTTCTCTCTGCCTCTGCACACACAGCCATTTTGATCTAGCCAACAAGATCTGAGAGACTGACTAGTGAAGAGAGAGGAGGAGAAGAGGAGAAGTGAAGAATTGAGGAGGAAAGGAAAGAGAGCCACAGGCTTTCAGTGCAGTGAGATAAAGCTGAGGCAGAGTCATGCTGTTGTGTAACGGTAATCAAAAAAAGCCCTGGCCGTTTGGCTGCCATTTTGGCTCTGCTTTAAGTCACTTTTCTCCAATCAGGAGCCATGTGACTTTCTGCATGAGGTAACACCACTGTTACTGCAAAAGGCAGTGAGCGACGGATGAGGGAGTGACAGAGAGGGAGAGAGGGCGAAAGAGGAAGAGGGGGAAAGAGTGAGATGAGGAAGGCAAAAATAGGAGGGAGGGGGGTTAGAATGAGATGGGTGAGAGACGGAGAGAGTGGTGTGCAGAGGGGAGTGCATGGTTGAGTGGGTGCATGTGAAAATGGAGGGGGGGGGGTATCTTCAGCTCACAGGCAATCTATTTTTACCATTTAGTCTGAACAAAGGATGTGATTGGCTCCACTGTGTTAGGACGGATCTCCTTCATGCGGGGAACAAAGCCTTAAAAAGGCTGATTCACAGCAAAGTCACAACAACAGCAAGATGTCACAGGGTTGTCAATGAAGCAGACAGACAGGAGAAGTCTGTTCCTTACTATTATGGCTCACATTCTCCCACATGCATGCAGACGTGCAAATATGCTCAGTCCCTAGTCCTTTATTCAGTAATATTCTTACCCGACAACAAAACAAAGACAACCAGGTGAAAGGGAAAGTGATGTTAGAATAAGAGAGGATTTGTTTTTCCCCAAGCAGAAACACACACAAAGGATGGGGAGGATCTTCCATCCACCATCGTACAAGAATGTAAACAAACCAGCCTTCAAATATAATGATTTACAGCGCACGCACAGAGAGGGAGAGTATAACTGCAAACCAGTGTTGATCAATGTTGCTCTGCGGTTATCTGAGAGATCCACCAGCCTAAACATGTCCAAGCAGGATCCTCACAAAGGTGTACGTGTGTGTGTGTGCAAGTGTATATATGCATGGTGTGCATTTGCACGCATGCTTACACGTGTAAACCTTTGTGTGTCTTTGAGTGTCGCTGCACAACATGCACACGATAGATCTTGCTGGTGAACCTCTTTTCTTGGTACATCCTTCAAAAACATGTGGATGTCATTAAAAGTTTCTGCTCCACAATAAAGTCTGTCAACAGAGGGAGCGAAGGAGGCAGAGATACTGGAAAACTACAGGAGAGAGTGAGGAATGATCTGAGAAGAGAACATCAAGCGGAGGCCTCTCTAATATTATTCCATCTGATAGCTGACTACCAATGAATCAGAGCAGCCCCATTAAAATGATACTGACACCCTAATTCAATCTGCCCTCTCTGAGATCCCCCCGAGCAGATGCTACGATTCAATTTCTATCTGTTACTTGCTCCCTTGTGCTGCGCAGAGCCCGTCCCCCGGCGCTGTGAGGCTTTTCACTGTGCGCAAGGCAACAGTCTCTGTATCCTGCCTACTCTCACTGGGGTACTGTTAAAGAGAAATTGCTCCAAAGTCACAAAGGACCAAACGCTCTATGGGAGAGAACAGATTATAAGATCTCCTTGATAAAAACTGCCAAAACATTTTGCTTGCCAAAGACTGACATGTGCAGACAGACTCCGACAGCACTCGATTTTCTTCCTTTTGGTCCGATACAGTAGCAGGATACTGAATGCTAAGATACCATTAACAATGGCAGTAAATCATACTTTATTCATCTTTATTTAAAGCTCAAAAGATCAAGAATCTTGATCCCAGGAGAAGCTGAGCCAAGAGTAACAACTGTGTAAAAAATGAAAATATGCAGGAATGCAAAATGCAAAGTCACAATGACAACAAGCTATCTAATATCCAAACAGCAGCTTAACTCCAAGCAAATTCAACTCTTAGTTAAATCTTCTTAAGTACCCTCATTAATGGTTTAAACTCATCAAGAGAGACCAGCTTGAAACCATTTTGTAGTGAGTAAATTAAAGTGCTTTTGCCTCATTCAGTTCTGATCCATGGGACAAACATGAAAAACAGTTGCAGAGACAGTAAGCCGTGATTTTTACCAGCTCCTCTAGACATATAAAAGCATGAATAATAAAGAAGCAGACCGCTAGTGGCCGGATAAAGCGGAGAAAAAGAGTCAAAAAGAGTGAAAAGAGTCAGCAAGTGAAGTACTTATTGATATCTCAGTGCCTCTGTATGTGGCAAAACTCAAAGAGCCATTGATCTGCTGCACAGCAAGCTAGCGTGACTGAGAGGGTCTGCTGCACAACTCAATTCTAAAAGTGTGATAGCCTCAGTCTATAACCTTGTTTTAGGACATGTGTTGAAAGTGTAGCATGGCTTCACCATCACACACATGCATGCGCACACAAACTCACACAGCTTGCCGCTGGCCCTAGGCGGCTTTGCAGCACTTTTTACGTAAGTCATCTTTCTGACAGCACCACTGAGCACAGAGACGGAGGAGGAAAGAGGGAGAAGAGAGACAGAGGGAGAGAGAGAAAGAGAAAGAGAAAGAGAGAGGGAGAGAGAGAGAGAGACAGAGAGTGGGCACTCACCGGGACAAGCACAACCTCCAACAGACATCTTCTCACATGTTGGGCTCTGCTCTGAACGAAACAGCTGCACTCAGTCCACACGCTGCTCGCATGGGCCAACTCTGAGGAAAACAACACAGACAGGGGGGTGGAGAGATAAGAGGGAGTGGTACAAAGCAGGGCATGTACACCACAACTACACTCCTCTCTCTCTGTCAGAGGCAGGAAGTTGGCAGTGGTGCTGTAGCTGCATCATTAATAGGCATATTGCAACACAAGTGGGAGGGAAAATGAGAGAGGGGTGAAATAGGAAGAAAGAGCCCTAACCGTATGTGAGACTGGAGTAAGTAATATGGAAGGGAGTGGGGGTGCATGTGTGTATGTGTATGTGAGAGAGGAAGAATGCAGGAGGGAGGCAATTAGAGCAAAGGAGAGGAAAAAGAGAAAATGCACAAGGTGTGTGCCTATGTGTGTGTGTGAGCGTGTGTGTGTGTGGCAGTGATGCATCGTCTATTTTTGCCCGTTGCTGCTGTGGGAGATAAACATACTCAGTAGGAGCCCAGAGGCAGAGGGTCATTACTGCCAAACAAACACACATGCGCACACACACACTCCACTCACTCACACACCCTGCCTCGTGTATGACAGATTTCCATCTCTCTTTCTGTCTCCCTCTCTCACTCCTTCCTTCTGTTTTTCTGCTGCAGAGAGAAAACTGGTGTTAATCACTACAGACAGTATCGATTAAAACTGCAAAGCCCACCTGGAGCGCAGGGACACTGGAGACCCATGGGAGGCAGGGATAGCGCGCACGTACAAATGTGCACACGCTCGCAACTGACAACGAGCTGCATGTAAACAGTCTGACTCGACTATAGACTGTTTGCCCCACAGCCTCCGCCCCCTCTCTCTTTCTTTTCTGCTCTTTTCTTGCTTTTTAATCCTTCTTCACTCTGTCAATTTAATCTCCTCACCCTGTTGATATTACCCTGACCTTGCTGCAGCTTCGTGTGTCCTGATGTGATTTTATTTCATTTCCTTTCCCTCGTCCACGTCTCTGGTTTCCCTTCCCGTTCATCCCATAACTTCTCTTGGCGTGAGTGTGCCTGTTCTCCTCCGAGCCAATAATCTCATAATCTCATACTTCACTACACAAACACACGAGGACATGACTGACTCCCGTGAGCTGGACGTCTTTGTTGCTCAAGTACCTGATCCCGTCAGACGGATAACAGGCTGAACTGTATCACTGAGTTATTGTGACTAAGTACAAGAAAAAGAAAAAATGGAAAATGTATAGATAATACAACTTCAGTCTGAAATGACAGCAAGAAATATACATATACAGTGCAGTGTAGTGTAGTGGTACTTGAGAAGATTGTAGAGTAGCTCAAGGAATGTGACATATAGTCATAAATTGAATTCTGCATGTTGCAACTGAGAGTCTACTTAGCAAGCAGGCAACAAGTCTAAACAGTTAAAACAGAACAAACACTAAAAAGTAATGTAAACACAGTTAACTAATGAAGAAAAGGTTAAAAAAGATTGCTAAGACTGATGGATAATGGTTAAAACAGATGGAAAATGGGATGGAAAATGGTGAAAAAGCTTAAGTAATGAAAAACAAAAAGAAAGAAAAAATAGTTCAAATAGTCTGGTAAATATGAGATGACTGTTGAAATAGATTGCTGAAAGAAAATGAAAAATGTTGGAAAAACTAAAAGTAGTGAATAAATAGACAAAATTACATATACCCTCTGTCAATCAGGTGGTCATATGAATGGAAACTTGACAACTGCTAAACTGTACAAACATTTTAAAAAACATCCACTTTAAGATAATTAATAGCGTTAAATATCATTTGGTTGAAAATCAGTTCAAACTCACATATTTTAACATGACAGATGTTCCTGAAATGTGATGGATTGTGTCAATGAAGGGCTACTTTGGTTCATCTGATAAGGCCGTGGAGGGTACATCAA